>PVIU01006040.1:0-106085 GCA_004026605.1 Ondatra zibethicus | reverse complement strand
GTGACTGGGAATCTCACAACCATCTCATCTCTGTCCCCAACTTTTCCTGCTGGAGCAAAACTTTCTAAGGCAATCCTTGATCCTACACACTTTATTGCAAATGTACCCTTTGTGTAACAGCCCCATTATGATGGAAACTAGGGCCTGTGCCTATGAATATAGTGCAAAGAGACTCTATAAAAATAAATTTCAAGAACTGAAAAAAAAAAAAAGAAAATTAGCCATAACTGGAAATGTTTAAAAATCATTAAAAGCTGTCATGAGAAGAAATGCTTCATTATTCTGATGCAAAGCCTCTATTCAAGAGCTAGTGTGAAGACTCTGACTGACACAGTTTCATCACCAACAGATTGAGAGAAGATATTGACACTCTATTTAAATACAAACATTAGTAAAGAATCTGAAACATGGTTAGGGCTAAAAGATTTGGAATTTTTGATATTTTAGTAAAAAAATCTTATGTATCACTAATGATTCTTGTTGAAATAAATGTAAATATTAAAAGACCAAATCAAACTGTCCCTTATAGTATCCTGTGAACCATGGATATTCTACAATTCTCAGCTAATCTTGCTAAAGGGTGGCAAACCTTGAATTACATATATATTTGTCTCCTAATGGATCTAACTGTCCACTTAGTAAATAAAAGAACCATGGAAATCAAGTGTATAACATTATGTGCTCAATTCAACTTATTCAGTAGGTTAGTTTTATAATCTTAAATAAAAACAACAAGACTTTTCAATACTGCTATCTTTTCCCTATCAGAAAACTACTTGCTGAATTTATTCCCATGTGTGTGAGTCAAACCTGGGAACTAATCACATCCAAAATATAATGTTTAAGTCAACACTGAAAGCCAACATCAAATTGGCAAATCACCTGAACATATATTTTTACAACCAAAGATATACACCTTATTAGTCTACTCTCCAAATGAATGCAATATAGCCAGCAATGTAATTATATTGCATATACATCTGTAATGAAACAAAGAGATATAAGGAAAAATATTTTGTATGAATGAAAATGGCGCACATTTATAATATTTATAATTTTGCATTGAAGAATAGAGTGAAAATAGTACAAAAATTCAAGAATACTCAAAACATGAACTCACAATATTATTTCCACACTATTTAAGGAACATACTCAAGAATCTTCCCTGTAGTGCTACTAATAGAAGCCAATATTTGAATCAATTAAAAGATTCATCAGAACATAAAAGATCAAATCATGGTAAATTCATGTAATGTTATAACACAATAGAAATTTAAAAATCAAAATACAGATAATGAAAGATTTCACTAATAATCAAGTATAAAAGAACCAGGCTTTAGAGTTTATCAGCTACATTATTCAATCATATAGAGTATGAAATAAAAAGAGCAATACATTATTTAGAAAATCAACAAAAACAGTTACAAGTAAATAGAAGCTGGTGTCTGGGTAGATGAAAGCAAGAGAATTTAAAAGCACTAGACACTTCATTCTCATGCTCTAATTTTAATATGCCAAACTTAATGAAATAAAAAATCATACTTCATTAATCAAATACAAAAATAGGTTATATATTATGTATAAAGAATTACCAACTTGGCATTATCCTTAGATTTTATCTTTATTTTAATAATGCTTTGCTTTATAAATATATTTTTAAAAATGTGTCATTATTATTTTGCTACCACATGAATTAGGCATGTGTTCTGATGCAATATGGTTGTCTTGCTACATCTTTAGTAAACAGATCATTTTAGGAAAGATTTTAGGTCATTAATATCAGCAATAAAATTAATTTGTAAGATTCATGTATTTCATCTTTGAGATTACACAAAGTTTAATTTCAAAAAGAACCATTATTAGAAAATTACATTCAAACTTAGAAGTAGACTATTAAGAAGTTTTATAGACAATGTTTTTCCCAGTAATTGCCACAGAAGTGGGATTGCCATGTTCAATTTTCCTTTCTGTTATCTCTTTCATGAGAAAGATGTAGAAGGAAACATCGTTCCACTCTATTAAAAAGTATAATTGGACTGAATTGATCCTTCAGTTTGATTTGCTAATTGTACCAGATCCTTTCTTATTGTTGTGTCATATTTTTTTCTGTTAGAACTAGAGAAAAAGAGGGCTGTGTGAAAATTGCCTTTCACAGTCTATTAGACTTCATTGCTACAATCTGATGACAGGAATTTCTAGGTGTAGAGACATTTTGTAGGTATGTTGAAGGTTGCCAAAACAATGCTTTAACTGGAATCTTTCCAAATTGAAATCTTTCCAAAGTGAACCCTGAATCTTTTTATGTGCTTTGCTATGAAGTGGAACTTCAATGACTGGGTACATTAAAATGTTATGACTGTTTCAATTTTGCTACATAATTATCAATGCATTTCTGCATATGCCCACATTATAGGTATTAAGAGACTTAAATTAAGAATTGCTTTTGTGTGTTGTACTTGAGGCTGAAGTTATTAATGGTATATTCTTCCTTAAGCATTCACTAAATATATTTAATACAGCAGTTCCTACTATATACTAGACATTTATATAGGCACTTATATTCATTGGATATCAAATATGTCTAGAAAGGTTCCCTTCCACTTAATGAATTTAGTCTTTAGAAAGTCATTTAATCACAGAGGTTTTGACCTAATCAGTGGGTTAGTTCCTTGCTGGATTCATGATATGAAATGACATTATTCAGAAATGAAACCTCGCTGAAGCAAGTAGGTCACTGAGAGTGCACCATGGAAAGAGATGTTTTGCCTTGACCAATTTCTATTCCTTCCTCCATCCACCTTAGCTGAACAGCTTCCTCTTACACATGTTCTCAATGTGAAGATGCTCTATCTTGTCTGATGCTCTCAATAATGAAACCAACCAAATAATAATGCTACTCTCTGAAACATACCAAAGTGAAATGGATTATGTAAAATGCTGTAAACCCCAAGTGACTCTAGTGGCAGAAACACTGCAAAGTCTCAAGCAGTGGCAGTAGGCAGTGGGTCCCAAGAGTAGCCAGTCCCTGGCAGGGATGGGGCAGTTCCCAAGTGACTCCAGTGGGCCAAGAGGGATAGCGAATCCCACCAGGAGAGACAGACATATGGGCACTCCAGGAGACCACGCTGCAGGTCTCTGAAGGGACTCTGTCTGGAAGCTGAAGATCAGTTTGCCTCAGCCAATGTGGGAGGGAGTGGGTATGGCTTGTCTCTTAAAGGAACAGGACTGATCATTATACAAAGTACTAATAGTTTTGCTCTTTTAAAAGTATTTCTCTTAGGTATTTGACATAATGGCATAAAGTAAAAACTTAGTCATAAAGTAAGCAGTGTTCATGATAGTTAAAATTAACAAAACAAAATTTGACTTATAAATCTCATTCTTTAGAATTACAAATACTCAATGCTCAAATAAAATACTATTCCATTATGTCTAATATCTTGTGCATTTGTGGGCATAATTTATACAATATTTCCTCATGATGAATATTCCAATAAACCTTGTTGATGACTGAAACTGTCCATTATATGGGTCCATATATACACATTTTTTTATATATAAATGTCCAAAATTAATGTATAAATTAGCTACATTGTCAGTGACAAGCCTCAACAAAAATACCATTTGCCAGGGTAGATACATGGGGATTTAGAAATTCAGTAAAGACTATGAAGACATGAATTAAAATAATAAAATGGAGAAACAAATAGAATAGTATCAGGAGGGTATTTCAGTGCATATTGAAAATTCGCCAGCATTTAATTTCCAATTGCTTAAAATACCTCTGACCCCAAAAGGTAGGAGTAAGACTACATTAACATGTTTACATGATACAAGGAAATAAACATACCAATTGAAGGTTGTGGACTATATTCATAGTTAAACATGCTGTTGCTAGAACAAAACAAGTTACGCTTACACCCTAGACCAAAACATTCTGTAGGCAAACCACTCCCTGGGTGGAATCCAATGTTATCTCCTTAAGGGAACTGGAACATAGTTGGATCTTTAGACTTTTGTTTGAGGTAGGAACAAATCCTCTTCTGTACTTCTGGAGCACAAGGTCTGGCTATGAGCCACACCTGCTGACAATAACCTTGAAAGAGTAGAACTCCTTGACCTATAGCTAGGTGGAAGCTTTGCTTGAGGAAGAAGCAGAATAACCTTGAATGAACTAGGTTAATTTCCTATTCTCTGACCTTTGGTCAATGTGGAAATAGACTCACATTTTTGGGCCTCCATACTACATTAAGAGACTAGCAATAACTAATAACAAAATGGCATGGTTACAACAATATGATACAGTAAAAATTAGTTTATCACCCATTCTTATAAGATATGACAATGATTAAATGGCAAGATAGTTAGAAAGAACTGGATGACAGGCAATGTGACACAGCCACTCCAATACAGCAATAGTTAACCCGAGATAACAATGAAATTACTTCACAGACTCACTTCATTTGGGGAACAATGGAGGATGGTATGGATTCAGACTTGGAACTCAGAATGTCACAGAACAATTTACAAATTATTTATGCCTGGTATTGTCCACATAGTACTTTAAGACCATTAGAAAACCCAAGAATGGGAGGGCATAGAGTACACATATGCAAAGCATATAAGTGTGCCTTTCTTGTTTCTCCTGTACCGCAAGACACTACTGGGCTGCCTTGTCACACAGCTTAGTTCTGAACTGCCCTCCATAGTTCACTTTTTTCACCCCTGAATGTCTGTAGTGTGAAGAAATGATGTTGTTTGTTTGTTTTTCCTGGTTGGGTCAGTTTCCTAGGCAGGCTACTCAAGAAAACCAGTGTGTGTGTGTGTGTGTGTGTGTGTGTGTGTGTGTGTGTGTGTGTGTGTGTGTATGTGTGTGTGTGTGTGTAAGAAAGATAGAAAGGCAGACAGAGAGGAAGAGAGGAGAGAGTGAAAAAGTTACAAATATATAAATGGCTGTATTAACGGATTACATGCTAGAGTATGTATTTTTCAACAACGACTGTGTGAATACTGCAGAAGAATAGAACATACTGACTGCTCAGTCTGTGAAGATGGAAGCTTCAGCACTCCTGATTTAACACAGTAATGCATAGGTGATTCTTGGAGCATCATTGATGTTTAATTCACATTGAAAGGAAAAAAAGAGCCAGCATCTGGTATGAGAGGAAAAGGACAGCAGTGACACAGTAAAAGAAATAGGTAGATACGAAGTGTGGTGTAGGCAGTGCTCCCTTAGCCCTACACATCCTTATATTGGGACTGTAAAGAGAGATACACAGTAAAGAGAGATTCAAACACAAAGAAACCCTCCAAATGGTTTACAGTGTGTTAAAAATATATACAGGCTTGAAAAAAAAATTAAATTCCTTAAAATAAAAAAGAGAGTAGTTAAGCCAAAAATTAAAGATAAAAGAAATAGAGTTTAAAATAAAGCCGCATAAAGACGGAAAACACACAGAGAATCTGGATACTGTATGTTATTACACTCTATTTGAATGGTTTGAATGCTGAGAAGGGAGCAACAGCTGCTAAAAGATATTTGCTTATAAATGCTGCTGAATTAATCCAAGATAGGTATTTTGAAAATACCTTGACTTCAAAATTGAAGTCAAAAGGTATAATACATTGGAGAAGAGATTTTGCTTTTGTTTCCACAGGAAATGAAGGCTGTGGACTCATTCTGAGTTAAGAAAAATCAGGTTTGATCAAAGAAGACCACCTGAAAAATCTCCTGTAGTAACAGATGGCCCAAATGTCTAAGTTCTACATCCAGAACAGATTCAAGACTGCTGCCTGAAATTATCAAGACTCACGGGCTACTCCAATCAGGACTTGATCATAATTCAAAATTTTCTTTAGGTCCCCATAAGATTATCAGCTCCCCCAGCCAGCAGAAAGTAGCCTGAAATACTATGCTCACATTCCCAAAACATGGACTATGGATATTTTCCTTTGTTTAAAAAAAAAAAGAGGGGGAAGTGGTGTGGAACAATTCTGTATCTGTCAATTATGTTTTAAATAAATGCTGATTGGTCAGTAGCTAGGCAGGATGTATAGGCAGGATATCCAGACAGGAAGCACAGGCAGGGCAATGAGAACAGGAGAATTCTGGGAAGAAGGAAGTCCATTCCTTCGCAGTCCTGCCCAGACACCGTAGAAACAGGATGTGACCTGCCCCGCTGAGCCATGTGGCTAACATATACTAGAATAATGAGCTAATATTAGTTATAAGAGCTAATACAAAGCCTGAGCTAATGGGTCAATCACTTTATAACTTATGGACAAAACTGTGTGATTTTCTATGGTACTTGCTGACTGTGGGACCTGATGGGAGGACAGAAACCCCCAATAAGCAATTATGAGGGAGAGTTTTCCTTCTGGAAACACCCTCAAAAACACAGACACACCCAGAGTTATGCCTCCTTATTCATTCCAGATCCTATTAAATTGACAATCAAGATTCATCACAGTAGTACGCTCAGTAAATTTCTTCTTTTGAAAGAACAGTGGTAAAAGCTTTTCTTCAAATAGGATCTGCTAAGCTGAGCATGGTTTGGTGCACTCGGAAAGCTGGGACAACAGGTAAGTTATTCAAATATAATGGAATATATAGCAAGACATTGTCTCAAAAAAGAGGGGTAGGGTAGAGACATAATGCTCCAGCTTACTTTTCTAGTACTGTGATAAAACATTGACCAAAAGCAACATGTGGAAGAAATGTTATATTTAACTTATACTTCCAAGATATAATCCATCATTAAGGAAAGTCAGGATAGGAAATTTGGTGAGAACTCAAAGAAGGAACGGCCTATGGAGTAATAGTTATTGGCTGGCTTTTCTTGGTCTGGTTCATGCTCAACCAGATTTCAAATACAAACTAGGACCTCAGGCTGAGGGAGGTTATGAATCAGAATGGACTGGATCCTTCTACAACAGGCAACAATCAAGATAATTCCCCAAAGGATTGAGACTCCTTTTCAAGTGATTCTTGGTTGTGTTAAGTAGACATTAAAAAAAATAAAACTAACCAGAGTATATAGCTGTCTTTTTTATAATAATGGCACACTAAATTAAAATAAAAGGCACTGTTCTGTAGGAATTGAGGTCTTTCATTACTATTCAACTTCAGGGTTAATCAACATGTGTTTTTACCTTATCACTGATTATGGTTATTCCTCTCAAACATGGAATATAATATCTTATAAGCCAATATTAATTGTAAAGTAAAGGGTAACCATGCTATAATGTACAGACTTAGAAACAGTAGGAATCAAGATTCTCATAGTCAATTAACTTGCTGGGAAAATAGAAAGGGAGAAAAGAAACAAAATCAGCAGCTCTTGTCCATTTATGTTGCAAAAGGACATTACTGTCTTAATTAGCCTGCAGAAGGCAGTCAAGGCCAGTCAAAAAAATGCAATATCTGGCTCCAATTGTTCATTATCACTTATATATAGAACCTTCCAAAAAAGTTTCACTATCAAACTTACAGAATTGTGTTAATATTCTTAAAATTTACCTATTTTCTTTATAATAACATTTACCAAGTATACACTGACTTTACAGATGATAATTAAAATATTATGCTGTGAAGTCTATTTACTTTCCCAGTCAAAGAATAAAAAATCTAGAAAATACTGATAGATTGATTTAATAAATATGAAACTTTACTATGCATTGCCAAGATAGCATATATAGGTTAGGACAAAATTGCTAACACTAAAATGCTAGTGTTGAGCAACTATGAATAAATATATGATAGAGAATATTATAAAAACTGAAACAAAGTTATAATACTAGGAAGTTTAAATTTTGAATGTTATTTACTTTAAAATGTCAATTTCAATTTTATATATTTGAAATCAACTAATAGTAGATACCACAAATTACAGCAGCAGGTAAGAATATGCCTACATTGAAAATATAAACAAAGGCATTCTTAAATCTCTTTGTAAATAATTATATAGACTCCTGATAGAACAAAAACAATCAAAATCATTAGGAATAGTGTCTATATAGGTCGGAAAATATTGTAAAGAACAATTTTTCACAAAATTTTCAATTGATTTAATAAAATTGATGTAAAAGTGGTTAAAATATTTAGAACACTTGCATTTCAAAATTTTATGTAAAAAGAGAGAAATGAGACAAGTCAATGTACTTCTGCATAGGGCAGGCAGAAGATTCTGTGCCTTGTGGTGTAGAGTATTACAGAGATTGCAATATATCAGCAGAGCAGAGCTGAAAAAGTTATTTAATAGAATGTAGTCAGGGCACCTTGCAATGTGATAAAGGTAGTGTCAGAAATCAATAAAGAAGTTAGGATTTTTAAATGAATAGACAACAAAAATGATTATTTGTATGTAATGAAAGCAATTAGATTCCATTTTTAATCAAAGTTAGACCTCTAGGGAATAAGAAGTGATGTCAAAAGCATTATTTCTGAAATCTGAAATAATACCCAATTGCTCTATTATTTAGTTTGAGGTTGCACAACATTTATTACTACAAGATTTCCTTTCATAAAACCAAAGATTGACAAATGACATTACAATAAAATGAGCAAATTTCTGTATCTAAAACACTGTATAGACATTGAAAATTCAATTTGCAAACCAGAGAAAGATATTCAAAACACATATAACCAATAAAGAAATATAAAAACCCTCACGCAGATCAGCATGAAAATGACAAACTAGCTAATACAAAAGCAAGAAATATACAAGAAAGCATTTTGAAAGAGGCAATTTATAGAATTATGGAAGCTGTAAAGAGACAGTCAATCACATTTATTATCAGATACATGTAAACTGGAAACTGGATGGATTCAATTTTGCACATTGTCAAGGCAGAGTGAAGAAGTGTGACATTATCACGTTTGAAGACTGATTCTTCGCCCAGACTAAACAGGTAAAAATACAACCATTATTTTTAGCCTCTTAGGTGTATTATACATAAGAATTTTAACACTCATATCCTTACTAAACATGAGCTACATTTCTAAGTACACATACAGAAAAGCATGAATACATCTATACATACTAAAGGAGACCCTTTGCAGCAGTATCCACACAGGTGTGGTGGAATAATGGCTGTAAAGTGGCTCTGTAGAGAAGAGCAAAGCTACGTCCCCAGCAGCAGAGGGGAGGAAAGGGGTATAAGATAGTAAAAAGCATTTGCAAAGGGCTCAGCATAGATTAACTCTATCTATCCATAATATAAACACACATCATAACTTAATATTAAAATCATAAACTGTCCTAATTTTAAAAAAACAGCAAATTTCAAGCTACATGACTTCTATAAATATATAAAAATGTAAAGTTCAAAAGAAGGTAAAATTAAAACAATTAGGCAAGTATCTGTCTTATGTGTTAGAAAAAAGACCAAACTTAGGTAAGACCAAATCAGAGGAATTGAATTATCAACATTAGCAATTTCTTATCAATTTTTCATTCCTGTTGTGTTATCCATTCATACTTATATTCTTAATCTAATATTAATAACTAAATACACACCCTTTTGTGTTTTTGCATATGAACTATTCTGAACAATGACAATATGATATGAAATTCACTACACAATCATTTCTCTTTCTTTGAGGCTAAACATAAGCAGTTCATAAGTTGCAGACTGGTAAAATAAAACCAATTTTCAAAGATAACCAAAATACCTTCTTTGCACAATCACAACAATCTCTTTGTGTAACAGTTTTATGTTAGTATTTTGGTATACAATTGTAAGTTCTGTCAGCACCACACCACTTATATCCTTTTCTAACATGAAGTCTTTTTTTTTATAGACATACCTCATACTCTAAATGTCTTTGTTTTGTTTTTTGAAAATTTGTGTCTCACTTACCTACCCACTCATCTTTATAACCCCCTATCCACAAGGTCTCCCTATGTAGCCCAGACTGACCTTGAACTTGAAGTAATTTTGCCCCAACTTCCTAGGCACAGAAATCACAAGCCTGAATCACCTTATGCTTCATTTCAAGTTCGTTTTAAAAAGTATTTCTCTGGCTTGTACCAAGCTCGCAGACAACTTCCAGCCCTGTGCCACCATATTACACTTGGCTGCTTACCTGTAGGAGCTAATATTCTTGCCTGAACTGTGAAAATTTTAAAGCATGGATATATGCCTCTTCAAATTATATATTTCCAAACTATGTACTGCTTCTACATAGAATGCAAGCAGACATCCAGAAAATATCAAATTAACCCAAGAAGAAGCACCAAAGTGAACCTGCTAATTGAAAACTGCTGGACTATATCCATTCTAACTACTGTTCATTGTAAAGGCTCCCATCTCAAATGAACCCTGAACTGTTCGACAATTTAGTAGACCAGAGCACTGGGAATTGAGTGTTAGAGGCATAGCCCTATACCTACTGTAAGAGATTGAAAAAAAATGTTTAAGTTTGACATAAGACTAATAAAAGAACAATTCTTACCCTACTATTTTCTGGATTTCTCTTTCTGGTGACAATGTCTCTGAACACATGCTGAACATGATTTTTCTTCATTAGATTGCCTCTTTCTGGCTAGTATGTCCTGTGTCCCCTCCTCACTGGCCTTAGATTACACATCTGCTAATCTTAGTGTTCTTCACAATTTCCTTTTCAATCAGAAACTGTACCCATATGTGCTAGCTAAAATACAGAATGAAGCTGGTACAAGTTCACTGCTGCTCTTATTAAATGTACAGAACTTGCAATCTAATCCATGGGACAGATATACTCTGAAGTTTTAGGAAAAGGGCCAAATTTAAAACTCTTACAGATAACATCTCTAAAAATGTGCTTTGCCAGGCTGTGTAGATGTCTGGTCACACTCATGCATCTTCTCTTGGTTCTAAAGTAGTTATTATCCCTGAAAGCATTTCAGAATTTTAGAATCTCATAAGACAAAATCAAATAATTCTTCTGTCAGTATTCGTCAAAACGATTCTCTAATATTCACTGCCAACCATGGCATTTTCTCCACCACTTCCTTTCACTTCCTCAGTTCCAGAAGCTAACATAGATAATGTGAGACAGTTATTCTTCACCCTTTCTATTTTACAAGTGTAGGAATGGACAGGAAACTGTTCCTGGCCCATTTACTCACCATGCCCTGTTGCTCTCTCCCATTTCTTTTGTTTTTATATATTGTGTTTCCTCTTTTGTGTCATAACAGTGAAGAAATAAGTCATTTTCTGTATGAAATTCAGCCTGATTTTTAGGAAAGTAAAACACTAGTAGTCTCATCAACTACCTAACAGTATTAGAAAGCACAATGTAGGATCTAACAAAGCATACAGAATGTAGTGTCCTCAAATTGAAAACCTGGTCCAGAATATTAAAAAAAGAAAGGAAGAAAGAAAGAAAGAGAAAGAAAAGAACTCATCCTTATGCTTCTGTTGCATGAGAAGCAGTCCTGACACCACAGTCTGTATTACTCAGGGTCCTCAGAGTGTACAGAACTTGTAGAATGAACATGATAGATGATATATAGATAGATGGACAGATAGAGAGATGGTAGATAGATAGATAGATAGATAGATAGATAGATAGATAGATAGATAGATAGATAGATAGATAGATATGGACATCAATATCAATGTTGAGTATATATATATAGAGAGATATAGATATGGATAGATATGGATATACATAGATATGAGCCTTATTAGAATGACTTAAAGGCTGTGGTCTCATCGGCTAGTCTAACATTCGTTGCCTCCTGATAGAAAGTCCAAGAATTCAGTAGTTGTTCAGTCCATGAATCTGGATGACTCTGGTGGTCTTCAATATTTGTTAGAATGCTATCCAGCCACTGAAGGAATACCTCAGCAGTAGGATATATGAACTTGCCAGTAACATAAAGGACGAACAGGAAAAAAGTCCAAGCTTTCCTTTCCCATGTTCTTTCTGTAGGTTGCACTACACAGAATAGCCCAGGTTAAGTGATTGTTCCATCCTCAAATGATCTGATCAAGAAAATTCCTTCATAAATGTGCTTAGCTGTTTGAGTTTTAGTTGATTCCTGGCATAGTCAAATGGACAACCAAGAATGGTTATCACATTTTGAAAGGATAGATAGTGTGAAAATTTGGCCATTAGTAAATTTTAGTCTTTTCATATGGGCATTTTTATTCAAAATTCATTGCTTAATCTCATAATCTCTTCCTTAAAATTACTAATTACTCTTCAGTATCTGTTCACTTCTATTTGGTGGTGCTAGAATCTGCACATTCATCTTCCCCAGGACCAGAAAATGCTCTGCTACTCAAGTCTTTCTATTGGCATGTGGAGTCAACAAAGAAAATGCTGACACCTTTTTAGAGAACTCCTCAAAACATTAATGGATCATTCCTGGACACTGCCTACTTGATAGGTGGTGCAGGTGCTAAATACTGACCATGTGGCTCATCGTCTGAAGTGTTATTGTAAATCAAGCGTTCAGGATGAACAAGAGTAACCTTAGGACTTAAGTAATCTGTGAGGTGGCATTTTGAAGCCATAAATAGTTCATTCTCAAGCACTTTCTGACTCATGTTTTAAAATGAGTTAGTAGCCTTTGTATATTGAATTAGTGTATTTTGTCATTATGTATGAATTTCTTATTTGTCTTTCTAGAGTAAAAATGTTCCTTTGGGAAGAATTTATCTTTATTGGAGAAAAATAACATTTATTCTTCAATAAAATTTATCATTTGTTAAGGAAGCATAAAAATGAATGTAATTTTTAAACTAAAACTTTAACATGCTATAGTATTTTTTTAATTAAATGTATTCATTTAGTTTATATCTTAACCAGTTTCCCCTCCCTCTTCTCCTCCCATTCCCTCCTCCCGCCCTAATCCTTTTCTCTGTTTCTATTTCAGAAAGGGGCATGTGTGTCAACAAAGCATGAACTATCAAGTTGAGATAAGAAAAAGCTTCCTTCTTGTGTAAAGGCTAGGCAAGGCAACACATTTTGAGGCATAGGTTCCTGAATCCCCTGTTCCCAGAACTAGAAGCCCCAGAAGTAGATCAAGCTACACAATTGTCACACATATGTAGAGGGCCTAGGTGAGTTCCATGCAGGCATCCTAGCTGTTGGTCCAGAGTCTGTGAGCTCTTATGAGCCCAGGTTAGTTGTTTCTGTGGGTTCCCTTGTGATTCCCTTGACCCCCACCCTCACCCCATACAATCTTTCTCCCTCTATTAAACAGGATTCCTGAGCTTGGCTCTGTGCTTAACTGTGGATCTCTTCATTTGTTTCCATCAGTCTTAGACACTTGCTCTTCTGTGTTTGTAGAAGCTTTGCCTGTAATAGCCAGAACCTGGAACCAACCAAGATGCCCCTTAACTAAATAATGGATAAAAAAAAATGTGGTACATTTACACAAAGAAGTAATGAACTGTTAAAAGCAATGACACCAGGAAATCTGAAGGCAAATAGATAGAACTAGAAAAAAATCATCCTGAGTGTGGCAACCCAAACCCAGAAAAAACAAACAGGGAATTTATTTATTCTTAAGTGGATATTAGTTGCAAAGTAAAGGATAACCTTGCTACAATCCACAACTACAAAGAGGTTAAGTAATAAAGAGGACTCAAACAAAGGAGGGAAGGCAGGATACTTATGGATTTCCCTGGGAAGGAAAAAAAACAAGAAAACTCCTGGTTAGACTGGTTCGGTCAGTGGGGATGGGAACGTGAAAGATTGGGTTGCAAGGCATGGATGGAGAGGGAGGCTACTGAAAGATACCCTGATGTGGGGGGCATTTTGGTGTAGGTAGAAACCTGATGCAGGGGAATCTTTCATGAATCTACAAGGAAGACCCCAGCAAAGACTCCTAGCAATAGTGGATTGGTAGCCTACACCAACCATGTCCTGTAATCAGATTTTTTATAATAATTTTTCTTAGTAATGTTGATATTATTGCTACTTTGAGATGCATAATAACTAAATTCAGATTAATAGCAAGTTGTGTGATCTCCCGTTGTCCAAATCCTATGCTTATTATAAAATATTATACGTTCATAATGGTGCAGAATATCTGTTCTTTAGTTCCAGATGCAAAACCAAAGTGACATCCCCTGTCATTAACTACAAATTTAGTGAGATGATTGACCTGCAGCATGAGCAATGCCATAAATTTGATATTGTGTACCATAAAAAAGAATTAGAAAATTATTAAACAATATGTTAAAAATACTACTCATTAAAATTCAAGAATATTTTGTAATCTTGAATTTTATGGAAGGTAAAATTCAAATTACATTGCTTAAGATTATTTGAATCTTTGATCTAAATGAACTGAGAATGAAATAAGTATCAAGTTAGTGTGATCTACTGTTTTATATTCAAGTTCTGGAGTTCCTCTCCTTCTCGCAGTTTTTTTGAATACCCTCAAATGTTACAAATGTTCTGCATTGTGTTCAGTTAATCCTAAAACATATCAGACATACTATTCCTATCTATACCATTCATTGTGCTTTGATTCACATAAATCCATTGCAGCTGCCAACCAGCCCAACTGCCCCTCATTCTACTCTCTGCTTCTACAACTTCATTCTAATTAAATTCCATGTAGAAGTGGAAACACACAATGTTTTTCTTTCTGTGTTTTACTTATTTCACCTAGCATAGGATTTTCTGAATCTACCCATGTTCATGAAAATGAAAAATATCTTTCCCTTTTTATGATAGTGTTCTCATAATAATCAGTGATAGAATTCCATTAGCTAATAACTAATAGGAAACATTACTCCATATATACCATTTTTCCTTTATCAAGTCAACAGGATCTCTGCCTTAATTTCAAGACTCCAATGTCATGGCATGGAAATTCTTTGTGGACTCAAATTCCTTCTTCCCAGGACTTCCCAGGACTCAGATTTGCCCTCTTCCCCAAATTGATTTTGGCAATATTTCCCATTAATTTCAGAAATCATTTTCATCCTTGGTCTGTCTGGTTACATTAACTGTCTTAGAGTTTTATTTATTTTTTTTTTTGTGGAGAACAAGTAAACTACATAGTGAATATGTATTGTATTTTCTTTCTATGTTTCACACATTTGACTTAGCATAGGATGTTGCAAGTAATCCATTTGATGGTTCCTGGCCACTTACCCCCAAAATAACCACACAGAAACTATATTATTTAAATCACTGCTTGACCCATTAGCTCTAGCTTCTTATTGGCTAACTCTTACATCTTAATTTAACCAATCTTGATTAATCTGTGTATTGCCACATGGCTGTGGCTTACCAGTTAATGTTCCTCTGCCAGAGACAGATGCTACATAGCTTCTCTCTGATTCTGCCCTTCTTTTTCCCGGCATTCAGTTTAGTTTTCCCTGCCTAGCTCTGTTCCCCTATAGCTCTGATGAGGCCCAAAGCAGTTGTTTATTAACCAATGGTAATCACAGAATACAGAGGGACATCCCACATCATAGGGTTTTCTGATTCTATCCATATTCATGAAAATGACAAAATATCTTTCAATTTTCAGATTACTATTCATTCTTTATAAAGAATGAAGAATAATAGTATTCCATTATATGTTCAAAGGGACACATCCATGTCAAAGACCTCAATCCTCAAAATAATGGGAAAGCCCAGGCCTTACTCTGATCCAAGTATAGTGTGTGAGCAAGTATCATTCACATTTCTTCCTCGGGATTGACTTCAGCCAGAGACTGTCCCATGACAGAGACCTACTAGAAAAATTAGGTAGCCTTTTTTCTGGTCAAGCTTTATATAATAACTATGCTGAATTTCTGTGCTGCTAGCTTGTCTTCTTAGTGCACAGCAAACATATCAAACTGAATAGCTAAAAATGATGACTAATTGAAAGAAAAACATAAAAATATTTGTCATGAAAGTTGGTCCTAGGAAGCAATATATCCCAAAGTAATTTATAGATATCTACTTTCAGTAACACTAAGCATATTTGGAAGAAAGTACAGTCCAAAGAAGTAATTGAGTTGACTCAGTGTTTAGTATTGTGAAAGACACTAGGTTCCATTTGCCTTTTAGAAGCATGTTAGAAGGTAGTTTACCCTTCATTTAAATATCATCGCAGGGCTTTGAATAAAAGCAAACATTACCAAGTGCCTGCAAAATCAGGGTTGCAGCAGCAACAATAAAAGTATGGTTCCCTGTGTCCCTCAAATGATAATTATCCTTAAAATCTAATAAGTAGCAAGCAATCCTGTGGAAAAGTAAAAAAAATTGTGTAAAACATGATATGGAACACAATTTTCCAAAGCTCTGGCTAGGTTGCCAAAAGACAAAGATCTCAGAATTCATATTTCTACCAAAGATAGTGACCCTGGCAAGATTTATTTTCTGTTTCTTAATATTGTAGCTGAGTTAGTTCTTAGATTGTTTTTAACAACTAATTTGGAAGAGACAATAGAAAGCCCTTCAGATGTTAATTGATGGCATGTTAGCATTGGGCTTGATTTGCCTCTTGTTTCAATTGCATATCTTCTAACATTCTTTTTGTTTTTTTCAAGGCAGGATTTCTCTGTATAACAGTCTTAGCTGTCCTGGAACTAGCTCTTGTGGAGCAGACTGGCCTTGAACTCACGGAGATCCACCTGCCTCTGCCTCCTGAGTGCTGGGATTAAAGGCCCGTGCCACCAGCACCCAGCCCGTATCTTCCAACTTTTACAATGAGTGGCTGGTTGTTCTTCATAGCACATATTCTACATAATCCCATGTAATAAATCTACTTCATAATCTAGGATTTAACATTTTGCTGAGGACAAGTCACAGCTCCCTGTCATCCCTACTCAACAGAAAGTCATGTCTTCTTACGTTGTGACAAACATCAGATGGGTCCGTCTATGAACTGATGGCATCAGTGTACACTGGGGATGTGGTCATATCTCACCTTTAGGGTTATATGACTGGAACTGAGGGGCTGGGGTTCTCTTGAGGAGGAAACTACTCATCATCCTTCCTTTGTAATTTCATGTCCAACTAGCAATCTGAGAGAGAAGAAGGAAAAGGATTGCTGCACGCGTTAGCAAGGAAGCGGAGCAACACCAATTCACAGAGCTCCTTACGCAGCTCAGGCCTCTTGCCAGTTGCATTATTTCTTCCCCGTACTTAATGTGAGAAATCCTGAGCTCTGCTGTCAGTCAGCAGGCAAATTCTGTTCCAGGCTGCTCTCTTTGTGGGATTAATGAAAATAGTGTTCCTCACCTATCTTACCACATCTTCCCTGGATCTATACTAAAAGTGAGATATAAGGACTCCACGATATATTTGCCATTATTTTCCGAACTTAAAGTAAAATTTCCAGTACTTAAGCAAACATAATGTAAATTACAGAATTACGTGATTCCCCTTACAACCGAACACAGACACACACACACACACACACACACACACACACACACACACACACACACACACACACAAATGCACACAGACAGTTCCATTTTATTTTGATATATTTGAATTTTTCTGAAAGGAAATGCAACCAAAGTCACATAGGCATAAGCATGTTCTCAGCATACAGTTTAATTCATTAGTAAAACCTTATCTTTTATTTTTTGTTTGTCTGATTACTAAAACACTGTAGTCACTACTACTTAAGCCTGGTTATTTTCTAAGAGGTGAAGTAGATGTCTTTTGCTTTCTGATCATTTTCATCTTCTTGAAATCTTACCTGTTATGGCCAGGTATGCATATAGCTAAATATCACTTATTCTAAGATTAACTTCAATTCTGCAATACTGTCATCTTATGGAGTCCATATATGTGGGTTTTAATGGTCATCAATTGTGCGAGATGAGGAAATGACTTCAACTGGACACTTATTCTCTCCTAATTCAAACTGCATCGGAACTCGAAGGTCAGCTCGTAGTGTGATATAGAAATGATGGTGGTGGTGTCATCTTAAGTAAAAAGGATTGGTGGAATAGAATAAATTTAGACTTGAACATTCCATTTCTTCATTAGTGATGTGCAGTTATTGACTGTACATGATTTTATGCAAATATGAGAACTCACGTCAATAATCAAAGTTAAAATTACTCCAAATGATATGCATCTTCCTATGCTCTTTCGATACTATTGCACTTGCATTTTCCAAACTGTATTTTATTCAGTTAGGCTTAAAATATTGCTCTACTCTGTCTTTCTTCTTCTGAAGTGACACCTTGAAAGTGATAACCTGTGTGTTAGAGATGACAGACTAAAATAGATTCAATAAACTGTCTGTCTAATTTATGCTGCACGCAACATTACACAGGGACTGTGTGCAATAAGGAAAAAAGGAAGGAAATAAATAGTGCTTCTGGCATTTCTGGGAGTTCAAGTTTTGAAGCCCTAGGGACTAATTCTTGTTGAGTCTTTATACCTCAATTTCAAGAATCTATTGGACTTTTAATTATCCCTTTTGTCCTACAATTCCTTTTGTTTCACACAGCTATCTTGAAAATACTTGTTAGCAAACTTTAGCTAGCTTTTTCCCAGTGCTGGAAAAGTGGAACAACTTTTTAGGTATAGTACAGAATTAGCTATAGCACTATTCTTATGAAACCCAGTTAATTTCAAGAAAATAGTCAGCCACTTGCTAATTACAAACACATACCCATTTCCAGCATATAGACTAGATTACAAACCAATAGGGAAATGTTAAGAAAGCTTAATGAACCTAGATTTGTTCATCTCAATAATTTACACAGAGCCAAATGTGTCTTTAAAATAATGTCCATGGGAAATTCACTGGTGGGTAACTACAGATGCTTTGTTAATCAAATAAAGCGAAAAAGTTAATAGGTAATTTCTTATCCAAGGGCACAACCCTTCCAATCTCATATACCATATTGCCTATATAGAATAGTTAGTGATCCTCTATGCCAACATAAAAACCCATTTAAATGTTAAAAACTTTTGAGACCATTTTTACCACATTTGAAGTAATTATTCCATACTATTTACACATTTATAGATTCAGGCAGAATTTCAAGAAAAAAAATTAAGTGGTTTAATGGTTTAATTGCTTATGACTAACGATGAATTACTGCAAAGTGCATATTAAAAATAATAACATGAAAAGAATAATAAACTCTTTAAAAATACTAAGATGATATTTGTTAAATAAATTAAACCAGGCATTTAATTTGTTTAAAAAAGCCATATCAAGTTCTTTGACTTTGTTCCATACTTAGCTGAAGAAGAATTCTACTTTAAAGGACTATATTTCTTGATATTTCTTATTGATTGAGGACTTACATTGGATCATAAATTTGACCTTCCTTTTTGGTGGGAAATGCTTTATGACTCTCATATTCACCTTCCGACACCTCAGCTGTAGCCATAAAATGAAAGAGAAGCATCCCACTAAAGTAAATGTCATATTCTTTGACCATGTTTTCAGAGTGTAATAAAGAGGCTTCCGTGGAACACTACAGCAGTGAAGGGCACACTCACTGACAAAGTCAGCTTGAAGATAGGCTTGGCAGGCTCACTTAATTGAGATAAAAAATGAAGGCAGCAACACTTTTTCCGATTCTAGTCATTATAAATGTGAAAATATTCAAAATTCTGGAATGATCTGTAAAAGAGAAAATGATTTTGATAAGATATTCTGATATGAAATTCATTTAAAATAGATTTAATTATGCTTCATATGTACTTGTTCCTTTTCCAAAATCAGTATTACATGTTTTAAATATTAAAAGTTAGGTATTCATTATTTTCCACAAATCAAAATATAACTCTAAACTTCTAAAACTTCAAGGGCTAATTGAGGTCTAAGTCTGACGAAAATAGTGATTTACTGTCATATATTAACAATATCTTAGGGAAATAGGCAATTTCTTAATTTTATACTTTTGGTTTTATTTAATAATGTTATTCTAAACTGGTGCAGTGAAACATATTTTGGCTATGTTTGCTTGTCAACCTAAGAGTTAAGTCTATCAAATACAGTAGTAGGTTACCCATGAAAACCAAATTAAATGCCTACAGAAAGCTATTGGCTTTCAGAGTTACTGCACTGGAGATTAGCCAGAAGGCTGAGAAGCCATCTCTCACTGTTACTATCTCTGCATTTTCTGAAGCTGTGCCTCTCACACAATGCACAAATTTCTGCATTTCCCTCACCTTCTAAATCTTGTTCATCTCTGGCTTTAGTGAACTATAACCAAGAAAAATATGAGGAAGGAACTACTAGTAAAAGTGGTTTCAGAATACCCAAATAGAAATTAAAGCTAGCCTCATTCCATTAGGTTGTTAATAACTGTGGACAGTTGTGTTAGAGAAACACATCATACAACAAACTTCTAGACACAGATCCTACATATTGACAAAGACCCTCTCCACAAGACAGCAAATTTTCCTGTACAGAATATTTGGACTAAATTCCACATTTATCTTTGAATTCCTATGTGTCTGACAAATTGTAATCATGATGATCCACTTAAATAAAAAGAAATTGGTTTGTTTTGTTTACAGTTTTGTAATATCTAGTCCATGACTGGTAGACTCATGACTTGGGTCTTTTTGCATGGCTTCTCATCATGGTGGGAACAAAGTTGTTGCAAAGGGTTCTCCCATAACTCTGTAAGCAAAAGACAAAGAGAAAGATCTCATGGTGCCCTATGAAGACACGCCTGCAACTATGCAAAGACCTCAACTCCTAAAGGTTTTACTGCCTCCCAATAGCAACATACTTGGCACCATGTCTTAAGCATTTAGGATTGAGAAGGCTCACAATTTGACTTACAGTATACTCGAAGGTAAAGTGCCCAGCACATTCAACTGAGAACTGTTGGGGTAAGCAACAGCCCAGTGAGTCTCTAGCAAGTGAATTAATTTTCTGGACACTTTCATAGATGTTAACAGTTCCATAACAGCTTTTATTGTAAAGAGTTTCATGGGGATTGCAATAGAAGTACTTTTCACAGCATCACTATCAAATGCATCTATCTTCCTAAAATCTGCTTTCATTGAGAAATTGATGCATATTCTTGCATATTCATATAAATACTGAGGCCAACAAGCCAGCTTTTATGCTGATTATGAGATTTATCTATTTAAATGCTTTAAATTCTAAATTTCAACATCATTAATTTTCATTTAATTTTAAAATGTATATTATATGTATATTTTCTATATACATATAGATTTATTGTAACCATGAAGAATTCAACCTGTCCTCATTTAGAACCAATTGATTGATCAAGAGAAATTTTATCATCAGCACAGAGTCATACAAGCCCTTTTTAGAATTTACTTCTAAAATATGATTGCTCTTCTTGCCTTCTAGCAATAGAAATTAATTCTTATCTGCTTTTATATGTATTCTAATAAAATAACAGCTACATGTGTTTCAGTATCTGGCCTCATTTTTTTAGGCACCCCATTCAATGATTACTATTGTTCACATTCTGCTGTGTAATAATGAACTGTATCAAATCTAAGTTACAACAATATACTATGTATCTACTCCGTTGAGCATAGACTGTTTCTTGACACTTTAGCAGTCAACTTCTGAACACTTGTGTCTCTCTCTGATGGCAAAGGAGAACTCTACAGAGATTCCATAAAAGTAGAATGGCCATTTCAAAGAGAATACATATTTGTACTATGGATCACACTGTAAACCATTTTCAAACTAGATTTGTCGTATGTTTGCAATGAGGATATATTTGCAATGAGAAAGTTAGGAAACACTAGCTAATAATGTTCTTCGATGTCCTGTATTCTTATTCACTCATTTAATTGTTAGCTGTGTCACTACCTATTAAGGGCAATCTATGGTTAACCCCAGTAACTTAAATTTCATCATTTGCTTCCCATTTTACACAGAATATGCTTCAAGAAACAGAATAATTATTTTTTCATAGGGACATATTTTATCAGAGAGCTTAACTCATTATCGTATCTCATTTCCTTTATGTGCACTGTCAGAAACTCCTTCAGGATTTCAAGAGAGCTAAGCTGCCAGGTGTAAGAGGAGGTAAGACAAGAACTCAGAATGAGGATTTCCCCTGTGATGATATTCACAGTATAAATAAAATGAGTCAGACAGAGCGCCAGCTTCTGTTTTTTCTACGTCTAGTTCTATATCTTCTCCCATGAAATAAAACAGGTAGATCAAAAATAGGTATGCAATACTTTTTAGGATGCAGGGAGTGCCTAGCCATTTAGCGACGATAAGGATTAAGTGCAGAGCAAAGTGCGATCAGTCCAAATGTGGGAATGTTCTAAGTACTGAGTCAGCAGAAATGTCTTTTTTGTTTGTTTGTTTCTTTGTTTTTTTGAGACAGTGTTTCGCTATAGTTCTTGAGCCTGTCCTGGAACTAGCTCTTGTAGACCAGGCTGCCCTCGAACTCACAGAGATCCACCTGCCTCTGCCTCCTTAAGTGCATGCCACCTCCTTAAGGAGATGTCAATGAGGCAACTGAGCTAACCTGAGCCTAATACTCCTTGTAACGTAGCCATCACATGAAGATGCTGAAGGTAAAGATGCAGATATAGGTGAAAGCATAGCCAGCTTCTTAGTGGCTGCATAGTGACTACAATTTCAGAAACTGAAAATTCCCAGGCCTGTGCTGTGTATAGAACTATCTATCGGTTCTCAAAGAGTATACAGAGTAACGCCTTTGCAACTGCCTACTGCAGCCCTGAAACAGCACATGAAGTTTTTCATACAGGATACACTCTTCATAACCCCAGCTGATTTAATTAAATTTCACATTAGCAGCTTGCTTTGCTTCTGTCCTTTGCATCTCTCCACTCTCATTTATTTCCTAGATATTTGTGTCATTATCTTTAAAGCCTATGCCTTTTCTCTCCAAATTTGGTTTTATATACACAAACTAATGTTCCCACTCTATTACTTGTAGCATTTAATTAAATTGAGCCTAATATATAATATATATAATTCAATTGCCATTCTACAATTTCTTATTATTTGTTTTTATTTACTCCGTTGCCTGCCTTTGAATTAAACTATAATTGGTTGCTATTCCAATTTTTATTGTTTTATTAAATTGTAGTTTATACAATGTACTTAATCTTCTTTTGGAAGGGAATCCAGAGATTGCAACATGCATTCCTGACACATTATTATTAAGTGTGATTAAGCTATAATTACTTGAGTAGAATGTATCCCCATGCTTTATTGCTTTGATTGTTTCCTCACTTTATTTTGATTTTACCATTCATTCAATGATGTGTCCAAACATAGTATAATTGACTTATTTTGTTAGAAATTTGATGATTTATGAAGCTACTTAGGATGCACAAATTTGAAAGCAAAAGTCTTGGTAATTTCTTATCCAAAGTTCGATTTCTGCACATTTCTTTCTCTCTTCTTTGGCTTCAATGTAAAGAGTGTCTGAACTCTTTGTGTCCTTCTTGAATTCATTCTACCCTTCCCAGTGTGGTGTTACTTTCGCCACAGAGGATATTTACATCTATGATACACTGGTTACATTTTCAATTTTAACATTGATTCCATTCAAAAAGCATGTGTCCTGTTGTGGAACAGAATAACACAGGTGACATAAAGAGCAGAAGGAGAACAATAGGAGAGAAGTTTAAATGGGCAAAGGAGGGCAGAGCATGGAAGGAGGACAGGGACAACTAACACTTAAGATGTTTAAAAAGACTATAATGAGACTGACGCACTGCCTACTGTGCGTGCTAAGGAGTCTTTAAGATACCAGCCCACTTAGGTGTGGTCTCTTATACTATAAATGCAGCTGTAAAGCATGCACTCACTTTCTTGCTTCCAGCTCACTTTGCCTGCTAGACTCTGTTCCTGTTCCCCATTTGTGCAAAGGATTGTGATTTAGGAAAGTGATCTATAAGTCTTCCCTAAATAAATAACCCTTTATTATACAAAAAAGACTATAAAATGTACTGTTTCATAAAATATGTATATATACATACAAACATACATATATCACATACACACAGACACACACCTTTTCACATAAAAGAGTTTAATTGAAGTTACACTTGAAGATGATACTATACCTCCTTAAAGCCACAGGTTCCAAGTATGGGATACCTACAATCAAGTTGTTGGTCATGCATGTCAAAGATACTCTTAAACATTTCAAGCTATTGTAATGTATTTTGATTCTCCATGAAAACTTAAATACTGTTGTGTTCAATCTCATGTGTTTCATCTAGACCAAGTAAGCAAATATCCCCATAGTGGAATAACTGTAAAATCAGATTGATTCCATGATGCATTTCAATTGCCAGCATTTGGAAAGCTTCAACTCCTGTGATATAGTATTTAGAGATATATCTAAAGTGTATAATCTCCACTTTATTCAGCATTCCCAGTTTTTGTTGACAACAATATCAGAATACTATAAATTGCTTCATACCCCTGGAAATCAACTCCCTCTTCCAAGGCATGTTCTGATGTCCAAATTTGAATATCAACTTGCCTTTATATCTCAGCTGGAATCTGCAGTTTAGATGCATTTTCAGAACAAAACTTTCTCCACTACTTAAAAAAAGAGACTGTGGTGGTTAGCTTTATTTTCCTCTTGACACTGCATAGAAACACTTGGAGAGAAAGTTTCAATGAGAGATTGCCTGCTTAGCATTTGTTGGAAGAGAATTTTCTTAAAGGAATTGATTGATATGGGAATACCTGTCTTAAATGTGGTCAAAAACCTCTACTAGTAGCCCAAATATTAGGATGTGGAAGAAGGAAAGTATTGCTATTTTGTTTGCATGGCATTCACTCTTGCTGTTTGCACCTACAGTGGGCCTGCCTCCACTGATTGTTTTACTAATATTAGAACTAGATTCTTTGCACTTCAATAATAAACTGCAGCTATCCCAGAATCCTATAGTCTTTTGGCAGCAACTTAAGACTGCTAAGGCAACCAGCATGGCTTCTAGTATCACTGACTAAGAATCTAGTTGGGCTTTGTCAGTCTCTTGTGAGACAGCCATTTTCTTTAGCTACTCTGACTATGCATACCACCCAAATGATTCTGATAAAATCTGTTTTAATATATATTCAATTTCTGGGATTTTTTGGGAGAATGGTGACTAATCACTCTCTATGATTTCTGTAACAGAGGATGCTGGATTAGATACTACTTTGGACTATTATCAAAGACACTTTGGGATCAACATATATAGAGTCCCTTTGTAAATTTTTCAATATATAATATGTTGAGATTAAAGTAGAATATAATTTTTGTACTTATGTTTTTCTTATCACTTAATTTTTTCATTTCAATTTTCACAATTTTATTATTTGAATATTCTTACTTTGGGAAAAAGTAGAGAAATCATTAAGTGAAAATAAAAATTACCCAGCATCTCTTTCACAAATACATTATGGGATTATTAATATTTTCTTTGTCTCTCTGTAATCTCTCATAACTTCTTAGAGACAAGTTCCTAGAGTACCAAGGTGCAATGAGTATTTTCAAGGTTCTGTTGCACTTTACCAAATTGTTCTACAGAAAGAAGGTGCCACTTTGCAATCATATGGATACCCAGTCCCATTTTTGATCTCTTAGTCATTTGGTATCAGCTTGTGGAACTGGATATTCTCTCCTATTGTCATTATTGTGAATTTAACAGAAGAAGTGAGCCTGGTACAGTTTTGTGCATTGTTCCCCAACAATAAAAGACTTCTCAGTTTGTTACCCATTTGGTTTTCGTTAGGGTTCTGGCAAATTCAATATCTGGAGTAAGTTTCTAATGGTACACTGTCGTGTCTTTCTAATCAAATGTTCTTCTTTCTAGGCAAAGGCATGAAGACTGAATGTCTTTCTCCTCTTTTGAAAAATTTGCATTTATTTATTTTTAACATCCCTACTACATATTTCCACTCTTTCCTCCCCTCCTAGACTCTCCTCCCCCATTCTATTCCACCCCCATTCACTCCTCCTTCTCAATTTCTATTTGGAAAAGGTCAGGCCTCTTATCTATAATGATAAAACATGGCATATCAACTTGTAGTAAGACAAAGCACGTCACTTTGTATTAAATATGGGTAAGGCAACCCAACATGAGGAGTAGTGTCTCAAAAGCCAGCAGACGAGTCAGAGACAGTCCCTGTTCCTATTGTTAGAATTCCCACAAGAAGACCATGCTACACAACTGTCATATATATATGCAGAAGATCTAGGTCAGTCCCATGCACACTCCTCTGTGGTCAGTTCTGTCTCTGCAAGCTCCTATGAGGCCAGGTTACTTGATTCTGTGGGTTTTCTTATGATGTCCTTGACCCCTCAGGCTCCTACAATTCTTCCTCCCTCTCTTTGGCAGTATCTCAAAACCTTGCTCTAGTATTTTGCTGTGGTTCTCTGCATTTGTTTCCATCAGCTTCTGGATGTAGCCTTTCTTATGACAATTCAGGTAGGCACCAATTTAGGAATGTAGCAGAATATCGCCAGGCATCATTATATTGACTTTTTTCTTCCAGGTTCTATCCTAGGTCCTTGGGCCATCAAAGCTCTGGATCCTGGTGCTCCAAACAGTGTCGGGGATATGCTCACTCTCTTGGCATTATTCCCAGGCTTGAGCAGTCATTGGTTGGCCACTCCCACTATCTCTGTGCTGCCCTTAACACAGCACATCCCATAGGCCTGAAATTCTGTATGTAGGTAATAATAGCTGGGATGCTGCCCCAATCCCTCCACTGTTAGTCTTGCCTATCACAAGAGGTGGCTAAACATTTATGCTGGGGGGTTTACTGAGGTAATCCTTGTAGGCTCCTGGAACTCTCTATTGTACCAGGTTTCTACCTGACCATGAAATGAGCCTTTTCCAGCCAGCTTTTTTAATAATCCACCCACACTTGATCCATTGTATTCCCATTCTGTTCTTCCCACAGTTCACCCAAGAACTCTCTTATATTTCCTCTTCCCAGGTAGATCCAATTGACTCTCTTAAGCCCTCCTAGTTACCTAGTGTTTCTGGGTCTGTGGATTGAAGCATTTCTCTTTCTCTATCTCTCTTCCCTCCATTCCCTTTCTCTTACTCTCTTATTTCCTGTTCTATCACTCTTTCCATCTTCTCTTTTCCTGTTACTGGTCACTTTCTTTTAATTTGATATAAACTTCAGTTCAAGGGGCTGAAGAAACAGTTTTTGGGGCATTTGCTATCTTGAAGAGACATGGGTTTTTTACTCTAGCACCCATGTGGTAGATTCAAAATGATCTCTAACTCTAATTTCAGAGAAGTTCATGTGTTGTGCCCTCTGAGGGAACCAGGCATCAACACAATGCATACATGAAAAAACACATATACATAAAATAAAATTAAATATGTCTTTAAAATATCTATTTCTACAACTGTCATTGAATGTTTTTCATCAAGAATCTCGAGAAAAGCCAACCTCCACTAAGGCATAAGTTCATCAACTACATACAGTCCAAATTGCTTATTGAGAATTGTGGAAGTGAGACAGGAAGATCCTGATCACCATGTATATAGAACAATGCCATAAGCTACTGATAGTGAACTGCATGATCTTTGTTCCCCTTTGCCCTTTGCTCTGGTTCATAACTGAGAGGAAAGAAAACACTCTAGTTTCTCCATCATGTAGAGAAAAAAAGAGTATATTTCATGTCCTATTTTTCAGTTTCTTGAGACTGTTCCAAAAATGTTATGTGTCTCTGTGTCTCCTGTCCTCAGTGCTGGCAGTGCCTGCATACTCTCGGTATCTGAATGAAGCCCGAGGCTGCTGCACCAGGTCACTGCCATGTTACATGCAGTGGTTATTTGGGCCTTAGAAGCTTCATCTCAGGAAGAAAGGCAAGAATAGAGTACCAGGAATTCCTAATCATCAGAGGATTTGATGAAAAGCTAGTTTTCAACTCACCTGTTTCAGAGTACAAATAAGACTTAGTACAAACTAAATACCTGAAGGTACTGAAGCATGACCGTGCTGAGAGGTAAACGGTATACAAAGAAAACTCAGAGAATTATACACAGTATCCTAAGACAAAATAATACTGAACATCTTAAAAAAGAAAATGAGAAAAATATCTAGAAATAGAACATTTATATACCTTCTCCTGTAGAAATCATAACTACAGAATGATTCTTTGAGCTGTTGGTGGCATTTTCTCCTCAAAGAAATTGACACTTAAATACTCAGAGAGCGAATTAGCTTACAAATGTATGGAGTATAGCATATAGTAAAAAAGGTACAGGAAGAAGCAAAGGAATGTTCCCAAATGAACAGAAATCTACAGACCATAGCTAAAAGGGTAAAAATAACAACCTTTAACAGCATCTTTGAACTCAGAAGAACTATGTATAAACAAAAGGAGAATATCAACAAAGAGAAAAAAACAGAGAAAAAATAATTTTGAAATTAAATATTATATTAGCGTATAAAACACCCTGAATAATTGAAAATGGACTTAATTAAGCAGAAGAAGAAATCAATGAAATTGAAGAAAGTTCATTTCAAATTATCTACTCAGAGAAGGAAAAATAAAAAAAATATTGAAGAAAGAAGAATTGAGAAAGTCCAAGACACAGACAGTATCATTAAGGCAATGAATTATCCAAGTTTCAGGTGAAAAAAGAGAAAGAAAAGAGTCAGAAAGATAATTAAGAACTAATGGCCCCAAGGATCCAAAACCTATAAACATAACACCTATCCAGATTCATGTAACACAGTCATTTGGATGGGGTTAATACATGGACTGTCAAACAGAGGAACCCTATACTCAAACAGTCAAGATCAAAATCAGAATTGATTTCTGAAAGCAGCAATTAAAAGGCAATTCCTCATATTGAAAGTTCACTCAATATTATCAAATTTCTTTATACCCAATAATTGCAGGGCAATATTTTCAATGTGCTATAACTTATAAAAAAGAACTGTGCCAACCAAAAATAATGTAACTAGCCAAATTTTCTTTCAGTCGTGAGCATATTTTAGTGAAGACATCTCTGGGTAGATAAAACTGGGAGGGTTTATTGCTATTAAACCTGCTAGTAGAAACAAATCGAGGGAACTGTTCAGTATTAAGAGAAAGATACTGCATAGCAACATGAAATCCCATCAACACAAAGGCACACTGTTGAAGGTAAATACCAAGCACAAACAGAATGATGTCAAACTGTGGTAGTGCTGCAAAAAAAATCCTGTTAGACTTGATTTAGAAATTGAGAGAAATAAATATAAGGAATAAGTGTAACCATAGAAATGATAATAAATACACACACATAATATGTAATGTGCACTTGAGAGAATAAATATCTAATGTACAGTGGAGCAGATTACAAATAAAAGAGCTGAATGCTTAAAAAGATTGAAATAATTCTTATAAATATATTATATATATATAAAATATTGAAAATCTACCTCTAGAATGTTTACAAAATGAGACAAGAAAGAAACTAAAAAAATATGAATCATGGTCAGAGCAGAAGGGAAAATGATAAAATGAAGTTATTAGGAGGGACAGAACTTTAAGAGAAAATGTCAACAGAAAGTCTTGCTCTTTTATTACTCACTTACATAAAAATGAGCTAAATTCCCCAATAATAATTTCTCTATAATCAAGATGCATTATTAAACACTACCCCCAATCTGCCTACTAAGTCCTCACTGCATTTGAGAGGCACATTTTAATTTATAGATAAAAATTGTAAAAAGTTACTGCATTTTAATACTAAGCCCAATTTATCAGATAACAGAAAGCCACAATAGCTTTTTTGAGCAGAGTGCAATGAAATTATCAAACAACAGCAAGGAGCTGTTGAACAGAGCATTGAATGTACTTGATACTTAAGCAGTAAATTCCCAAACACTGAATGAGTAGAACTAGAACAGAACACAACATTTTATAACTTATAGAAAGCAGCCAATGTAAAACTAAAAGGGAAAATTAGCTCTATCAAAACCTACATTTACAGGTAAGCATTGTTTAAAATACAAGGTAAAAACAAAGCATAAACTGATATAACAGCAAAATTAAGAAAAAAATAAAAATGAAAATGAAACTTATTGAAATAAATAATACAAAGTAATGAGGATTTAATTACCAGACAAGATAAAGTAAATTTACAGTCTCTTAGCTAAGGTTAGCAAGTGAAAGACAAAGAAAAAAAATGAAACATTAATAACTACAACTAATACCATAGACATGAAATATGCCATAAGGTATTTATGTAAATAATTACATATCAATTAATTCAATATATTGAAGAAAAATATTGATTCTTGGAATTGTACAATCTACTTACACTGTATATAAAAGAAATAATCTACATGGATTTCTATAACAAGTCAGGAAAGAGAATTTATAAACTTCCCTTAAATAAAAGTCCTGGACCATATTTTTTTCTCAGAACTTACACTGTCTTATGTGGTCACAGTAGCAATACACGTGTGATTATAACTTACAGAGTATGTAAATTAACCTGACACATGATTCTGGAGTTGTAAGAGAAAGACTTTGCATAGACTCACAATCATTGAGCATTTTGTGCTGCTTCACAGGTGGAAATGTGACTGGCATATCGCACTAACTTTTCAATTTCTTTAAAATTTTAAATTTTAGATAATTATGAAAAAGTGTTAACAAACACAGATTGAGATATCTCTCAAGCTTATCAAGATCTGAAACAGAAAGAAAATTTAATCAAAGATCTAATAAAAATTAAAAGAAAGATTTTCAACTTCAAATAAACCCAGATAATATCATAGCAACATTACTTTTGTGCTTTTCCAAATGTTATCCAGCTATAGATTTAAACAGACACATTATTATTATGCACACAGTGTTTAGGTGATTTTACACCAAAAAATCAATGCCTGAGAGGGAAGGACAAAGGCTACAATGTACCTGAAGCATATTTTCTACAATTTAATAAATAAATTTGCTGCTAAAATTTGTATGTTAGAAAACTATTCACCTTCTATTATTCTAGCAAGCACTGATTTCCTTAAGACATTACTTTACTTTTAAATGTTTCAAAGATTGTTTTACTATTCATTCACTCAAAGAAGAAAGTTTTAACAAATGCAAAAATGAAATTATACAATTTAAGAAACCGTACTTTCGTAATACAGTTTTATATTTTAAAGATTAGCATTTAACAAAAATATTTTATTTTTGACAAGAATGTTTTATTTTCTAAGAGTTGTCATGGTTACAGTGCCTCTTTGCAGTATTAAACCAATAACTAAGACAGCAATATTATTTTTTCCAAATAATTTATTGTTAAATGATATTTAACAGTCCTTCTAATGACTCCTTTCTTATTTCAGAGAACACAGGAAGCATGAGAAGTGTGTAAGACCAAATGTGCTAAATGCACTTATTTATAATATATGTCGATCTGTCAGTGTATTGTGAGTCAATAATGCCACCAAATAGAGTTCATTTTTCTAGTCTCCCTTGACATTCCAATATAAAGAAATGGATAGTCTTATATTGTATTAATCATAGGTGATAAAAGCATTTAGTGTTATTACATAAGGTAACAAGGTTACCTTACTATTAAAAACTTTAGTAAATTAACTAGTATTAGGAGGTAATAAAACTCTCTGAATATCCAAAAAATGCCAGCTAATCTCAAGAGTACTGCTAAATGAAAATCAGTTAATAATACATTATTACTATCATGATACGACATTAAACTAAGGTTAAATCATAGGGAAATATTTAGAAATCTTTATAGAATCTCTGCACCTGAGATCATTCAGTGTGCTATAACTTCCATGATGAAACATAATCAATATTTTTATGAATATCAAAGTATAATTTGTTAAACACACCATGTCTGTATTATATGTTTGTGTACATGTGTGTGTGTGCATGCTGGGTGGGCATTCTTGAGTAGGCATGACTGTTTTAATGCATGTGTAACACACATCCTTGAGAAGTCCACGATCATTCTTAAATTCATTCTTGTTTTTCAAATTTAATTCATTAAAACACAAAAGTGATAGAGTGAACAGCAGTCTAGTTTTGTCAATGATCAATTGTGCCATTCCAGTAAACTGCCGTTGTGGCTCTCTCAATTCCCTAAATCAAATAGAAGTACTGATGGTGTGTTTCTTCTTGGACTTTTGTATCTATTGAGAGAGAGAACCGCTGGCATGAAATCACCAGAGTCAGACATGCTGAATCTTTCCCGGTAAGCCACGATCTCGTGGTAAACACAGATTGATAGAAATGGGTTAGTTTAAGGTGTGAGAGTTGGCCAAGAAGAGGCTAGATATAATGGGCCAGGCAGTAATTAAATGAATACAGTTTCTGTGTAATTATTTCAGGGGTTAAGCTAGCCAGACTGACGGGAGCCGGGGGGACAGGACTGTGGCCTGCCTGCTCCTCTCCTCCTACTACAGGAATATTAACCTCAAATTATTAATGAAAATACACATTCAATAAGATTTAACTGTTATTATTCATAATTCTGTTGAGTGAAATTAATTTATAAAAGGAGACCATCATCATACAGGTAATGAGTGTGATATTGGCGCTGAGTAAAAGTACAGAAGGCATAAAACAACTTAAATTTAGGGCAAAAGACAGAACTAGAATAGCTGTCTTAGGATATGCTCCTTTTCAAACCATAAGGGAGAATTTAATAAGGACTGCTAGGCTTGGATTTGACCCATTGGGTTAAGACTTACAAAGTCACGTACATGTAACATCTGTCCAAATCTTCCCACCTGTATCTGGATTACAGTCATTTTGCAATAAGTTGTCATCTTGAGTAGCTTCTTGTAGCACATCCAAAGAAAATGGACCCTGTGGTCCATGTACTTGAATATTTGGTACTAAGTTAGTGGAACTGCTAGGGAATTACTAGGTGTGACCTTGTTTGAAGAGCAGTGTTATTTGGAGACAGACCTTAAGGCTTCAAAAACCCACCCTATTTCTAGTTAGCATTCCCTGTCTTGTGCTTCTAGACCAAGATGTAAACTCTTAGCTACTGCTCCAGCATCGTGCCTGCCTGTGTGCTGCCATGCTCGCTTCCATGATCGTCGTGGGCTCAACCCTGTGAAACTGTGGGCTCAAAAGAAAAGGCTTTCCTTATAAATCAACTTGACCATGTCACAGAAAGATAAAAGTAAGTAAAATATTTCTACACTCTGACATTATTTTAAACAGTATTTTGAAAGTACTTTAGAACTTTCATTTACATATGTCTTTAGATCTTATTTATTAATAGCCACAAAATAAGTTGCAAAGTCAGAAACATACACTCACATGCTCCACCTACAAATAAGTAAAGATATTTATAACAGAAGGCACACTTTGCTCATTTTTATTTCTATAAAATTTGTGTCCGCATTCAAGTGCTTTGACTGCTTTTAACTCCCAATCCTAATTAGTGACGAATTAAAAATTTAAAATGAACCTTAATATTCTTTTAAATGCTTACTTAAGGGTTTAGATTGATTTTTAAGATTTCTGAGTGATTTTATCTTTTTAAGTATTAATTATACCTAGATTAATTGTGTTTAAGCTTACTAAACTTTGTTTGGAACATGCGATTTGAAAAAATATCCAAAGTAAAGTAAGTTAGTTTATTGCTTGCAAATTCCTTATAAAATATAAATTCTAAAATGAATATTAAAGCAGTTTTGAAGTTACTATGTTTCTTGAGCCTGTTATACTGTGCCTGAAAATTTGAGTATCAGAGTCTTAATTAAAAATAAAGCAGTGGAAATATTTATATAAAATTTGAGAAAACACCTGGATTTAGATAATTTATAAATAAGATTGACGACTACAGGAAGCAGCTTTTGAGTCTTGTTTTCTATTTCTAAGTCTTTTGTGCTAATGCTACATTTGATGCTTTTCCTGTTGAAACTTTTAACTCTGAAACTGAAATTGCTTAGATGTATAATTGATATAACCACATATAAAGTATGAGTCCTAGGAACAGGATACTTAGCTCAATTAGAACAAGAATGTCACAGGTCATGTTAAATGACAATTGAGTATAGGCATTAAGGAAGTAAAACCTCATTATAGTTCTCAGTTATTATCTTATATTTATGATGAAGCCATTATAGTTCATGTTTAACAATCTTAATACAAATGGATAAAACTGAATATATACACATTTCATATACTTATTTCATACTTACATATATTTTTTATGCTTATATAAAATGTGTATTATTCAGTACCATGTATTTTTCAGTGTTGCCAAATCTGGGCAATGTTGTGGCCTTAGGCACGTTTTCTTTCATCTGTTATGAATCAGAGAGCAGAAGTGCTCATGTCTGTGCATACTGTATTTAATACTGCCTTTGATGCATAGAACATTATTTTTATATGAAGATAAAAGTCAGTAATACACAAATGTAACTTTCCATTGGCTATTTAACAATGTTCAATAATCTCTTCAAGGTTACAGCTGCAGATGTTGAGGGATTATTAGTATTCTTAATAATAATAAATAATGGAATCTCTTTAAATATCTGAAATATGTTCTCTTTATATACTTATATTCTTTTGATGTGTATTCAAGTGCTTATACTTCTATTTCCTAAATTCATTTTATCTGGAACAGATTTTAATTTATTCCTTTAGCTGTTTAAAAAAATAAGAGACTTATTAATAAAATAAGCACTGTATGCTTTCTGCTCAACATTCCAAGACAGGTCCAGATATTTTCCTAAGGATTAATTCATACACGACCCTTAAAATATTACATGGTAAGAAGAATGACCTACTGTAAGAGCTGTGAATGGTTCATATGAAGCGGTCTACACTGGAGTGATCTGGACCTAGTGTAAGAGCTGTGAATGGTTCATTTGAAGCAGTCTACACTGGGGTGATCTACTTCCAGTGTTGTCAGAGGAAGAGCATCAGAACTGCCCGCTATGTACCCATGTCTGAAGATCCAATCATTTGTTGTTCAGCTAATAAAAAGACTAATTTCATGTGCATTTAATTTCTGGAGTATTTTTAAATTCTGATATGGCTGTTATAATCTATCACTGCTGATAGGAAATCTCTGAGCACTTCGCTAGTGTCTGTGCAGTACAGGTGAAAGAAACTATGGCTCCTTCAAGGCACAACCTGGGAAGGAACAGATACTGTGCTGATGAACGCACATCTTCTTAATAAAATTGATATTACCTTTTACTCTTTTTTGAATATTTTTGAGGGTATAATATAATCACACCATTTCCTTTTTCCCTTTCCACTGTCCAAACTTTCCCATGTATTTCAAATTTCTCCCAGTGTTTTAACCCTAGACAAGGAACTACAGGCAACTTGGGGATGCTGAGAGCAAATAGCTTCTTGATATCTGAATAACAATCTCCTTTACCATAGATCCCTTCTAGGGATTCCAGTTAATTTGGACTTAAAGTCTATTTATTGTACAGTTTTTTTCTGTGCAGTTATTACCACAAGACTCCTCCTAAACTTACTGCTACTCCTTGATTATTATCATTTATATATTGCTAATCCCTTCCAGCTCTTGTCTTTATCTGATTTTTCACTTATAAACATGATGCCAACTTATTGATAGAATAGTAGATAATCCTCAAACTATTCATCTGTTTAATCATCCTCAACCCTGACAGATATATCTTGGGTGAACTATGGACTTCTCACAGCAGTATTCTCTAAATAGATAAAAGATTTAAGTTGTGAAAAGTCCCAATACTCATAATTCCCCCAGTTTCTTTGTCCTTTACTATTGTATTATAGTAATCTTTCTGAGCTACATCATAAACACCAGAAGCAGCAGTTATCATTGCTTAACTTTGGCAATTATCATGTCCCGATTGACCATGATTTAGTTCCAAATTAGGTCCATCAACATTTGCTGGATAAAGGAATGGATAGTGGACAATAAATATTCATGATAATATTGTTGTGTGTTTCTGCAATACATAAAATGATGTGTATTCACAAAGTAGCAAGATAGACATTTGAGAACCTGCAGCACAAATTTACCTACAGGTAATATTGGATGGTGATTCCTTATTCTGTAATGGTAATGTCCTAAAAGCAGCTAAATAAATACCCACATAAATGAATGGAAACATGGTAGAGTTAATCTATGATTTAATTTAATCATTATAGTACATGAACTCTTTTAAAAGACTTACGAGTTTCAATGTGAACAAATGTTATTCTAAGCAACAACACATCTACATGAAGATCAACTTTGTAGTATAAATACTAAGTTCATTGAATATCTCTGTAATAGAAAGGAATGATGCTTTAAACTATTATAGAACAAAGCTGAGTCATTATGTAAAACTACCCACTTCAGGTAGTACTGGTGATATACAAAAGAAAGTTTAGCACTGAGGAAAATGAGCCAAGAGGGCCATAAGTTTTCCGTCTAAGAACACAGATTTTCAGTTTAGCCTGAGGTACAATAGTGAAATCCTGTCTCAAAATAGCAACCATTGTGTGTGTGTGTGTGTGTATGTGTGTGTGTGTGTGTTATTGTGTGCAGTAGAGTGAACACTGAAACTTTGTTGAAAATGAAAAGATCAAAATGTGGACTTGTGAGCTCACATTTCCTTTTCATTAATTGTTAAGAGTTTGATTATTTTTGTGTTCTCTAATCATTGTATAATTATAGAACCAGGCAATTGTTTGTCTTTACAATATATTAATTAAATCATTGTTATTTTATAAATATGAGTTTCATAAATTTATTAGTAAGACAAAGTAACAGCGTATGTTTTTGTGCTGTGGTTTTTACCACAAAATTACTGATAGATTTTATAAATAGAGCCTAGTGCCAGAATGTTTGAGCACAAAATTCTACTAGAATTTTAAAGGAGAGTTATTACCAATATTCCTCAAATTATTCTACAGAATGAAACATAAAGAACATTTTGCAATTCATTTTATGAGGCCCCAGTTACCCTGAAGTCAAACCAAACAAAAACTTAGCATAGAAAGAAAATTACAGACCAATTTCCCTTATGAAGACAGGTGCAAAAGCACTCAAAAAAAAAATACTAGCATATAAAAATTAAGAGCACATCAAAAAGTTCATCCACCATGATCAAGTACACTTTATCCCAAAGATACAGGGCATTTCAACATATGAAAATCAATAAATATGATCCAACACATAAATAAACTGAAAGAAAAAAAACATGATAATCTCATTAGATGATGAAAAAGCCCTTGACAATACCCAACAGCCCTTCATAATAAAACTCCTGGGGAGATTAGGATATAAGGGACATACCAAACCATAATAAAGACAATTTATAGCAAGTATTTAGCATAAAAATCAAATTAAATGAAAAGGAATTCAAAGCAATTTTACTAAAATCATGAACAAGACAAAGTTGTCTATATTTACTCAATATAGTACTTAAAGTTTTAGCTACAGCAATAAACCAGTGGAAGGATTTCAAATGGATACAAATTAGAAAGACAAAAGTCAAACTATTGTCATTTGTAGCTGATAGGATAGTACACACAAATTGCACTAGAGACCCCTATAGCTGACAATCATTTTCAACAAATGACTGAATATAATATTTTTTAAAATCAGTAGCTCTCCCATATATAAATGACAAATAGACTGAAAGAAAAGTCACAAAAATAACACTTTCACAATAGTCTCAAATAATATTGAATATCTTGTGGTAACTCTAACCAAGCATGTAAAAGAAGCTTTCAGAAGATGGAATGATCTCTCATGTTTATGGATTGACAATTTTAACATAGAAAAAAATGGCCATCATACTAAAAGCAATCTCCACCAAAATTCCAACACAGGTTTTTAGAGACTTTCAAAGTGCAATTCTCAACTTCATATGTAAAAACAAAAACAGAGGACAACAAAAACAACCCTGAACAATAAAGACCTACTGCAGGTATCATCATCCCTAATTTCAAGTTGTAATATAGCAATAAAAATGCATATTGGCATAAAAACAGACAAGTAACTCAATGAAATTAATCAAACACCTAGATACAAATTCATATACTATGAACACTTGAGTTTTTACAAAGAAGCCAGAAGTATTCAATGTAAAAAAGAAAGCATTTCCAATCAATGGTGCAGATCAAACTGCATATGTGCATGTAGAAGAATGCAAATATATGCACATTTTTCACTGTTCATAAAACTCAAGTCCAAGTAGATCAAAGCCCTCTCAACATAAAACCATATGCACTGAAACTGAAATAAAGGAAACTGGAGAATAACATTGAATACTCTGGCACAGGAGGTAACTTTCTGAACAGAAAAATGGTATCACAGTCACTAGTATAACAAGTTAGTAAACAGGACTCAAAACAGAAAGCTTGTGAAAGGCAAAAGACACCATTGATTTGACAAAGAGGCAGCCTATGCTATCAGAAAAGTTTTCCACATATGATAGAGGTCTAATAGCCAAAATATATAAAGAACTCAAGAAACTCAAAAGACAATTGGAAAACGGGATACAGATTTAAACAATCTCAAATGGCAAAGGAACACTTGAAAAAATGTTCAACATCATTAGTCATCAGGAAAATGTAAATCAAAAATACTTTGAGATCCCATCTTACACCTATGCTAATGGATCCTAATGGATAAGATCAATAACACAAATGTATTTCATGTAGGATGGGATGTGGAGAAAGAACACTTTTCCATTGCTTGTAGGAGTGGATATTTGAACAGCCATTATGGAAATCAATGTGGCAGTCCCTCAGAAAACTGGGAATCTATCTACCTCAGCACATTGCTATAACACTTTTGGGCATATACCCAAAGGATGCTCCATTCTACCACAAGGACACTTGCTCAACTATGTTCACTTCGGGTTCCATCATAATAGCCAGAAACTGAAAACAACCTAGATGTTGTTCAACTGAAAAATGAAATGTGGTATTTGTACAATGAAGATTTGTTCATGGTGGGGGAGACTATGATATTTGCCAGCAAATTGATGCAACTAGAAAAAAATTAACCGAAGTGAGCTAACCCAGATTAAAGAAGACAAAAAATGGCATGTATTCATTTATCACTAGACACTAGCTGTTAAGTAAATGACAGTGAAACTGCAATCCACAGACCCAGAGAGATTTGTTAAAGAGGTGGGCTATAGGGGGAAAGGGATTTCTCTGGGAAGGGGAAAGAATAGATTTTGCAATGGACTTGAGGCATGTGAGATGGTAACACGAGGGATTAGGTAGCCAGTTTTTGAGGGAGCGTACAGGGAAAGTCACATGGAATTGGGGGTATTTGGGGAGGGGTATGGAGATCAAGAATAGTGGAGAATTCTTGAAGTCTATGTGGGTAACTCTAATAAAGTCTCCTAGTAATGGAGGAGCCTGAGTTTGAACTGGCAGTCTTTTGTAGCTTTGCAAGGTTTCCAGTGGTGAAAATTGGTGCCTTGCTATTTTGTAAATTAAATCATGAAATTCTTTCTCAACACCAATGAGACGGTAATTTTACTTTTTATTGTACTTAAAATTTTCTAGTTCTTTAAAAAACAGATTTTCTGAAATAAACGTAGTGCTTTATTTTGTTCCATTTTTGTTTGGTTTGAAACAGCATCTTGTTGTGCAGCTCTGGCTGTCCTAGACTTCACTATGTAGACCATGCTGGCCTCAAACTTGAGAAGTGTGATACAAGACCCAGCTAAAATTTGGCATGCCTTAATCAACTTCTTATATTTGGCTTCGTTCTTAGGCTAATGGAATTATAGAAGAGAAGTCTGTGTTATGTTTCTTTGTTTCTTTTCTGTTACTTATTTCACATGGAACCTTCAACATTTATCTGCATGCTTTGTTGAAAGTTCTCAGTCAAGTTAAGCAGCAGAGATACATAAATGAAGACACTTTGCTATAAATGTGATAATTGATATTGGTAAAGCAAAGAAATAGCATCCAAGAAAAGTGTCTGCAGAATATCCCTTTCAGCCTCAGGCAAAATGACAGCAGTGTGGAAGCTCTGTGTAGGCACTGGTCAGAAGCAACTGTTTTAAATTGGTACGACATACACCCCTATCAAATGAGCCTCCAATAATTCTATATTTCCAACCATCACAGGTTGGAAAACTTTTCCTGGGATAATTATCTTCTGTCATCCAAAATACACTTTCTGTGGCTCTTAACAAATTCGAATTGGTATGTATATCTGAAATATGGTGCTTAATTGATGTGAATTCAAAGTATTTCAGTGTATTTTTCCGTATCCGTCCTTGGTGTTCAAAAGCTGCCACTGACATCAAATGTCCTTTGAACACAAAAGTGGTAATGAGAACTTCTTACCAAGTATGCAGTATAGAGAAGATTTGCTCCCTACCCTACATCAAACAAGGAATCTCAGAAAAAGGAAGTGTTCAAACTGCCAAACACTGCATCAAGAAATCAGTTTCCTTGCCAAGTAAACAATTTAGAATTCCTGCCTCTTCCCACATGTATTCTTCTATAATCTTCAGGAACAATTCAAATGTGATTTTGTTTGTTTGTTTGTTTCTCTGACCAGGCATCCAAGATGTACACATTATCTACTATTTTTTGATAAATTGCATGGCCAATGGATGAACTTTCTGGGCGTGGAGCATGCTGCAGCGATAAAAATGTGTGAGGCAAGGGTTTGATCAGTCCTGCATATCTTACATGCTCCTTCCTAGAATGATGTCTCACAGAGTTAGAGAACTAATCATTTCCCCCGATTCTCATGTCAGATTTGATGTCTGAGTAAGCCTTTCCATTATTCCTCAAGTTAGCTAAGCTTATTATCTCTCAAGTCAGGCACACTGTACAAAAAAAAAAAAAAAAAAAAAAAAGGCAGGGAAAGGAAGCTGATTGGATTTTGTTCTTTTACTCATGAGCTTCTACCTGATATCTTCATCTAGTCTGATTACCTGCCCCACAATTCTGACTTTGTTGGGAACTTTCATTTGCAGGGTACAGCTGCTGTACCCTGAACTAACAAATCGACATTCTTTCTGTCCTTTCCTTTTGTGGTTTCATCTGCCATCTTTAATCAAAATCACTGTGCTAAAATTTTAATTAGAATAAGAAAAAACACACACCTGCTCTGATTATTAGTATTCCACACAGGATTAAATGTTTTCAATGTCTTGTGCTGTGCAGGTAACCCTTTGTGGTTGTGTCCCCGCAGCCCTAAAGTCTTCTTAATCCAAGTAAAAATGATGCCACCGTCTGTCCCAGATCTGCAGTGCCTCTCAACATTCTATTCAAACGCCTCCCATGCAAACACTGGCAACTAACAAAATACATCTAAATTTTTACTTCTATAATTGTTAAAAAAAAAACATGAATAAGGGGCTGGAGAAAATGGCTCTGTGGTTAAGAGCACAAATTGCTCTTCCAGAACTCCACTCTCTGGGGATTCAATACCCTCTTCTGGACTGTCTGGGCACCAAGCATGCTATGTGGTACATAGACATACATGCAGGCAAAACACTCACACATACAACTTAATAATAATAATAATTAATAATAAAAACAGTCTAAAAGTTATGAGTAAAATTCACTGAAAGTTTTAAGATATGATATCCTGAACCTAATCCCAGAGTTCTTTACATAGAAACAATAAAATGTCTAACAGAAACAACATTTTAGTGTGTTTGAAAGGTGAAACTCACATTGTTGATGTTCCACAATCATGCTGTGATGGATGATCTGTGTACGTGGATTAAACACACTTTCTGCTATATAAACTTTGCAGAAGATATTAGCATTTATGTCAGTGAACCCAGCAAAATGCACTCAGCCTTTCCAAACACGGCCGAGCATATTCCAGTCGACAGAGCTCGACAGACCCTTGGGGGTGGTGGAATCCTCTCTTCAACAACTTGTCATGACCTTGCTTCAACTTATCATGGCACTGAAATGGGACTTATGACCACGGGATTCCCTGTTTTTATGTTTTTGTGTTTCAGTATTGTAGATTAAACATGGGTCAATGCATGATACCTTTTTGGAAGAAACATGTTTGTAATTTCTTGTCTGGGGGAAGTTAACAATTACACTTATACCAAAGAAAAGTATTGTCTCAAGAGAATAAATTTATGTTCTAATGTCTTGAAATTAATATAATTATATCATCCTTCCTTCCTTTCCTACTTTCAGCCCCTCCTATGGATCCTACCTTATTCTCTCAAATCCATGATTTCTTTTTTCTTTGATTATAGATAGATACTGATATTGTTAAGGTCATATAAATAATGATAGATATTCATAAATATTAAGTAAGACCTTCTCAGTATGTGTGTGTGTTTCTAGTTTCTGCATGATTCAAGTGTTTACCATTGACCTTAGACAACCTGTTGTGGGACATAATTGACTTGCTCTCAATATTACTTAGTTGCCTATAGTTTTTTGTTTGTTTGTTTGTTTTGTTGTTTTTTTTGTCTACGGTTAAGTCCTGATGACCTTTTACTTTTCACTTTTCATGTTGTCATTTATATTGATTGATTTTATCATTGTCCCAGGCTTGTTGAAGCAGCCATACTGATGACACTACAAATTCTTTGACATTTGTAGAAAACAAAAATCTAAAAACCAACCCTCTTTTTTCCCCTGGAACTTCAATTCTTTCAGTCATCTTTTCCACAACAATCTGTGAACCTGAGGTATGAGGTTATTGAGCCAACTGTTGATCACTAGAAAAATCATGGTTACTGGGGAATAACTTACAGCTACTATTTTAATAAGCCAATATGGTCCTTAATCACACTATAAACATTTCTCTTTATAGCCACAGTTAAGTATATTCTTACCACTCAAGTAAGAAACTTCTCCTTGAAACAGATGGAGTATCCCTTTAAGACACTTGTTCAAACAGCTCTTTGAAAACAGAGCTGTAAAAATATTTCATTAGAATCTAATGAAATATAAAATGTTTATAGCTACATTTACTTAAGTAAACTATTTTAGTAATAAAATTTTCACAAGTATGTCTGTAATATTTCTAATTTACTACAAGATACACATTTACTCTTCATCCAACTATTTTCCACTTAAGAAAATAAAACTCTTTGGTCTATACTTCTGAGAAGAAAAAGCTACCTTCCTGACCATTGTAACCTAATAGTTACATACAAATTGATATTAAATCAACACAATAATACTAATTATATAAATATCTCACTGCTGTATTTTGCAGAGAAGTATCACTTAGAAGTTAATTGCCTCAAACATTATAATGCTTTTTCAACTTTGCAGAACTATAAAATTTTCTGCTACTTTATTGTTTCTAGAAAACAATAATCAACTGTGGAAACAAACTAAAATACCTAAAGTCTTTGGCCTTCTACTTCTTATTGTGATTTGGGGGAGGAGTGTTAAAGTAGAGTGATGACTCTGTTCTCCATGGAAACAAATTGGAAATTAAAGAAGATGAGTAGTGGAGTATTTTCCAAAAACAGTCTCTAAGGCAGCATTTGAGGTGATGGAACTGACAGACCATGGGAAGTTCAAGGGCATCCCAGCGTGATACATCTGTGCGTTATTTGGGGCTTCGCTTCCAAAATCCAATGCATAGTTGGTTTTAGATTGTGATGGAATGAAAAGTGTTAGAGAAATATTTTTAAAAGTGTCCATGGTCAAGAGAGACTACAGTAAAAGAAATGTTCATTTCTTTCTTATGTATTAATCACTATCTTCAGAGGAAAGGATACTGAGAATTCTCTATAGCTTGGAGCACTGCAAAACTAACATTACCTATGTGAATGAGCAGAGAGAACAGAAGTGGCAGGACCTTCAAAGACATCAGCCAAATGCACCAAGTAATTTTTACCATAGCTTTTATAAAGGGCAATGTGACAGATTCTAGTCATTTGCAGTGCTGTTTAAAAAATTGTGAATATAATCGAATTAGTTGTGAGGCATTGAAAACCAATAAATGTTATGAGATTTTTAACTTACTAGTCATATATATGATTAGTGAATAAAATGTATATTCACTTTGGTGCTGAAATTTCTACTACTTTTATTCACCCACATAGGGAACCAGTGACCAACCAAAGAAAGTGTTTTGTTAAATTTCCTTGGTCTCATGGTGTTTAGTGTAGAAGACTTAGGATAAGATTATCCCATTGTAAGAAATGGCTAGGGCTGCAATGTACAGCTAGAAATGATGAAGGCTTGGTTGTCAAGATAGCAAAGTTGCGAAGAGTAATAGAGGCAACTGAGTCATGAAGGTTCTAAACTCTATTGATGAAATCACAGCTTATTGGATTAATCAGATGTAGAGGTTTCTTGGAAATCATGTCAGTAGGACAATACTATGAGAGTGTGTATGATCTGTTTTTCTTTTCTTTTTCTTTTTTGCCTTCTGGCTACTGTAAAATGAGAAACCTCCACCACTATAATTGTCAACTTCCATGACATTCTACCTAATCTTAACCCTGAGCAATAGAGGCAGCTGACAGATCTCTAAAACCATTATAACCCTAGTAAAAATAAACCTTTCTTTAAATCAATTTCTCTAAGGTATTTTGTCATTGGGATAGAATTGAACTGATGTGAAGCAGAAAATAAACCAATTTTTCCATTGTTTTGTTTTTGAACATTTTATTTTCATGTTTATTGTTATAGATGATATTGCTTCTCCTAAATTTATGTGATTTCCAAATCCTTAGTTTCTCAGAATGCAGTACCAAAAAGTGATTAAGTCAAAATTAAAATTTATATGTGAGGCCTTAATTTAATACAACTAGTATAGCAAGAAGATCCTGAAAGTTCCAAAAGTGCACACGTAAAGAGGCACAACAGTGTGCAGAAAAAATAGATCAGCCACCAGGAAAAGAAGATGTCAGAGAATCTAAACCTGTGATATCAGGGTCCGTGTGAACGTTGGTTTTGCTGTTTAAGACACCAGCTTTGTGTCCTCTGGGGAGGAAAATAACACTCATAAAATTAAATGGATAAGTGAATGAATAGATATATTACAGAGTGATAGAGAAGAGAGATAGCAGAAAGAAAAAGGATAGATAGGATGGAGAAAAATGAAAGTGAATAGCGAATGATACACGATAGATTAGATAAACAAAGAATTAGAGAGTCTGATAGAGATAATCCAAATCTTTAAATGTAAGTAATATCAACTTGGTAGGAACATTAGCATGGAGCTACAGAGTGTCATGATATCTGAAATAAATCAACCTCAAAGGACAAATATCATAATTTTCTTCCAGAAGGGAGGAAATAGAACACAGACGTAAAGTTCACATGGAACTCTAGAATGAAGTAGAAGGATAAAAAGCACAGGTTTTAAGAAGGGGTACCAGAAAGGAGAAATACATATGATTATCCCAGCGGACTCAAAATTATTTCCAATTATATCAAACTAAATATATTAAACAACTGAACATATAGTAAATTGAAATTTATCACTCAGTTTTTCCTAGCAGACTTCTGGAGAATTTATTAATATTGGCCTCCAGTATCCTAGAAATGTTTAAAATGATCAGGGATTATTGCAAATGATAGAGAGCTTATAGATTGTAGATAGATTAGATAAGTGATGGATGAAAAATAGATAGATATAGGTAGATAGGATATAGGTAGAAAGAAAGATGATAGATAGTTCTGAAGGTAGTTAGATAAAGAGATAGATACATAGAGATAGATAGGCAGGTAGGTAGATAGATAGATACATAGATACATAGACCACAAAAGCAACTATTAAGCTTTAGTAAAAATGTTATTACATGAAAGCAATTTGACAGGGTCTTAAACCACTTCATTTAATTTTTCCAACAGAATGAAGAAAATGGGAAAGTTCAACAGGAGTCCTGATATACATATAAGTCAGAGAAAATGAGACCATTCTGGTTTTTCAGTATTGACACATAAGAAATTTAAAGCAAATAAAACATTGAGAGAATATGAGAATAGGTGTCATAACCTGTAATTAACTTATAAACATATAATAAATATCTATCTGAAAATCAAAGCATTGATTGTATTTAAAGATAATAAGAATAAGACTGTAGACATCAGGTGACATATCCCTTGAATCTAACATGCAGAGAGAGCTAGAATGATAATTTTCCTTGATTAATATCCTATAATACTGCAGAAAGACAGAGTTAATAAAAGTTGAAATTAATTGTGAAATGATTTATAAGCCTTACTATTTTAGAAAATTAGTGTCTTTCCTTTATAGGCAGTGGGGTCTGGCTAATTTGGTGATGTGCTTGCTGCACAAGCAGAGGACCAAGTACCCACATAAAACTCAGTGTGATAATAATGTCTGTAATCCAAGAAATAACAGAAATCTATGGGGTTTGCTATAAAATGATTCTCTGATCAGCAATCTCCAGGTTTAGTAAGAGAGTCTTCCTCAAAATGCAAGGTAGAGACCAATTATGATGACCCTCAATATCAACATCTGACTCCACCAGAATGTGCATGCACACACCAGAATTTGCATTTGGGCACATTAGTGATAAACACCTCCCATTTACTGTAACTTCTAAACCTGAATACATCAACACACCAAAAAGATATTTCCTCAGTTTTCCCTTTATTCAACTATTTAATAAGTATACATATACAGTTTGCCTAAAAGATTGGTTGACAATACACAAATAAAATTAAGTATTCTGCTATATATATAAAATATTATTATTTTGAAAATAATTTAATTGAACTTATCTTTGGAGAACCTGCCAAAATACACTGAATGGCCTGGAGTGGTCTCTGACTGAAAGAACACATTTATAGTTGTAGTAATATAAATGGTGAGAAGTTATTTTCAAACAAATTAAGTTTTGGTCAGATGGGCTACAATGTGCCACATGGAATTTCTTAAATGGTTAAAACTTAATATTTCTTAATGGTTAAAGCAGACATCCTGAGGATTGGCACATGTTATGTCTGTATTTATTAGTGGCACAGTGTCTTTAGAAGATTGCTGGCACAGCTGTCAATGAAGAAATTAATATATATATTTATGAGTAACAATAAAAGTTGAATTCTTATTACCAGTGAAAGTTTAAAAATGCTTTAAGTTTTTCTTTTTAAAAGAAAACATGGACATTTTTATAAAGGTTAGAGCACATTGATTCCACTATCCAGCAATCCTTCACCTAGTTATTGGTGAATGATAAGACTATATCCCAACAAAGCTTCTACACTGAGAATATTCATGGAAACTTTTTAAAGTGTGGATCAAATTTTGGAGATAACATAAATGTGACTAAAATCATCATGTGTATACAAAGAATAAACCATGAAGCATAAATGGGCTAAGTCACAGATACATATGGAAAGGATTAGGTTCATTTACTTTTTTTGAGCAGAGAGAACACACCTGATACACTGGTTTACTGACAGTAAAACACAATTGTTGGATAATCAATATCATGAGGGAAATGGTTCATACTGTAAGGTACTATTCTCATGACAGAGGTACAGACAACATGAGTGGAAAAACTTGTCAAAAGTTAGCAGGCTGTGTGCATAGGATGTGTGAATCTTACTCTCCACATCTATTACTTAAAATAAATAGCTGTAAATAGAAATTATCCAGGCTCAGGCAATTTTTTCTCACCATTCTTCACAGCAATTAAGTAAAGCAATAGCAAAACCAAGACATGGGATCAACTCAGAAGCAGAATTTGTGAGAGAGCAACAGAAGAAAACTTTTCAAAAAGCTAAACTTAGACCTAGTTTGATGATAACGAGGTAGTGTTCAATAATTCTGGCATCTTGCCAGCTAAGTAGTTAGCAGGAATAAACATGCTACATATTTCTAAAAGCTACAGGTCTGGAGGCTTATCTCTACTACATAGCATTTTTTTCTAGCATACACATTGCACAAGTTTGATATCATACAACCAAAGGGAAAAAGCTAAAATGGGAAAATATTTTTGAATATTTTCACCAGAAAGATAGTCAGTGCTTGTGAAAATAAATGTTCGCCTTAATTTAAACATTACCCAATGAATAATTGTGCTGAAACTTCACATATTACCCCCCAAATGTATGATTTTTATCTTCCAACTTAAAATTAATTGAAATTAACAAATAAAGGAAAGACTTAGATAATTGACTATGGAGGACGTGAACAAAAGGACAGAAGTTAGGAGTAAATGAAAAGTGGTCAAGTCTGGTGAGAGAAAACTTGCGAAGGAGCAGCTAAAGGGTTATCCTGGATGTATTGCAATCGTACTCTAGAATACAAAATGATATTCCAGGCAGCTCTTCAAATCATTTAAAACATCCAGGGTTGTTGACGGAGACTGTTCGTTTGTTTCCAGGCTGCCCAAACCCGAATGATAACACAAAACTTTATCAATTACAATATTGTGATTGGCCAATAGCTTAGGCATATTTTTAGCTAACTCTTACATCTTAAGCTAACCCATAATTCTTTTCTGTGTTACCACGTGGCTTGGCACCTTTTATCATTGAGGCATTCTCAACATGCTTCCTCTGTGCATGGGTGACAACTGCAGGCTGAGTCCTTCCTCTTCCCAGAATTATTCTATTCTGTTCACCCTGCCTATACTTCCTGCCTGACTACTGGCCAATCAGTATTTTATTAAACTGATACAACTGACAAATCTCTACAGGATACAAGACCATTGCCCCACAGTACAGGGTAGAGAATATGCATGATGAAGTTGCCTTCCATGGCATCCACACATAGCTGCTAGATAACACATAACAATGAAGACTTAAAACTTTGGCAGTGGCTTAGAGGTCTGACATCACCAAAGTGCTAGCTAGGCTTCAATCCCTCTGAAGACGTGTTCTGCATCTGTCCTTTATGTTTGTACCTGACAGCCCCAGGTGAGGCAGTTAAACATCCTTACTGTATATGTGCACAGTATCTTCTTTGTTTATCTCCTAACCTGGAATTCTTTGCATGTGCACGCCTATATGCATATGCCCTATTTTATACAGAGAGTGTAATATTGAATTAATACACACAATAATGATCTCCCCTCAACCAGTACCATTACTTGGACCATATTGATAACTAATACAACATTCTGAAGGAAAAGGAGCTCTAACTCTCAAACCTCTTTTGTCTTCCCCAAAACTTGAGGGTGGTTAAAACAGGTGAAAACCAGAAGTTATTTGTTAAATAAAATGTGACATGGTTTTGCTCATCTTTGAGCTTTTTGTGAGCCTCGAGACTCATATACGGAATAGTTATTTAAAAACTTGACTTCATTACAATTAAATAGTTGAATAAGCAAATCTAATGACCTTTTCAATAATTGTGAGATATAATACAGATCTGAGATGTGGTAGAATTTCTTGCTAAGAACTTTCAGAATGATAAACATTCAGCAAAGTTCTGCTTGACGCAGTGAGTGTAGTAGGTTAATAATGGCCCCAAGAGTTATTCTGCTCTACTTTTCATAATGTACTATAGAATTATAGGAACTTTGCACATGGTAAATTAGGGGTCCTAAGAATGGAGAGCTTGTTCTTGCTGATGAAGTGTGGTCAGTGTTAGCATGAGAGTTCTTGTAAAGGGCATAAAAGAGAATCAGAGTTCTATAGAAGGAGTTAAACTACAGAAGCAGTGCTGAACAATTCAGACTGGTATCTGAAGATGTTGTACTACTGGTTTTGATGATGCAGGAAGAGGATATAAGTCAAGAAGAAAGGAAGACTCTAGCAGCTGGGAGATAGAGTAATATGTCCCCCTTGACATGTCAAGACAGAATGCTATTCTGTGCACCTGTTTTAGGATTCTGACAGTCTTAACTCTAGATAAAAAATGCCAAGATTGTCATAACTGGTCTCAAAAGAAATTAAAGATTAATACTGTGGGGTGAGGGGTGAAGATAGAACAACTATTTTAATAATTTTATTCAATGTTTATAGGAATCCTGGGATGGTGAATTTTATTTTTTCACATTATATTTATAATATTTGTATCATATCATACAGCATTATATATTTGTGGATATACATAATTTATAAAGTTTTATTTATGCTTATTCTTGTATTTGCTTGTGACCTGATATGTTCAAAGCCATGAATGCGTTAGCCCTTGGTCTCATGTATAGTCTACATTTTTATTCACTATCCTTTATATTGTACATGATTATATTTCATAAAACACTTGCCCTGTAACTGGAACTCGTTAATAATACTATTCCTCAATAAACTGGATGTGAATCACTAAATAGCATTTGGGAAACAATTTTTCACAGCTCTGAGCAAACTTTCATGTTTGCTTTTAAAATTATGAGTCATAAATCAACATCATGTGCAGGCTTGGTCACTGGTAGCAATGAGGAACTGGCCTCCACCCAACCCTGTGAAATCAGAACATGCATTTTAATGATTTTTACATAACCCTAGGCATATTAAAGTTTGAATACTATTGGTTTGTTTCAACCACTTGCTTTTTATTTTTCCAAAAGAATTGTGTTCTGATAAACTGAAATTCAGTTTTAAGACAAAAATTCATACCTTACACTTCTTTAATAAAAAGTCCTTTTAGGGAACTTTATCAATTTTTTTCCTTCTTTTTTATTCTGCAACCTTAGTAATACTATATTTAATAATTTCTATTTCAGAGAAAGAATGATATTCCCACTTAATGGAAACCACAAAATTCACAGAATCCATTACTTGGGTCAATTCAATACCATTAAAGACAGTGACATTACAGAGTAGCATTTAATCCTTAAATTGAAAGCAGCAGCTCCTTGTGTGACAGAGTATTTTACCTTTAATTATGCGGGCTGCATAAGGACAGGGGCTGGGAATAGAATAATCTTGTACCAGCACAGCACATGTTATCTTCCTAGTAGAAGATGACTTGTCTTGGAAATATTTTACCTGAAGTCTTAGTTTTATTTGTCCATAAAATATTTACTGTCTTCATATCAATTAGCTGAATAATATCTATGATAGAAGAAAAGAGGATGCACAGTGTCAGAAAAGTAACAATGATCCTGAAGAATGATATCAGCAAAGGGTTAACTAGTATTGAAATGAGAAAATACGATGTGCAAAATTGGTTAATTTAGTACACTGGATTATAAATTAAATCACATTTATCTTCCTATTAACTTGGCCAATATTAAAAAATATTATAGCAAACTGACAAGCTTTTTCTTCCACATACTCCATGGAATTTCCAAATGTATCTACATTTATTTCTGAAAAGGAAGTCAGAAATGAAATAGGTTAGGAGATGCTTAGGAGATTCTCTCTTAAATTTAATTAATTTTACATCCTGCCCTCAGTTTCCCCAACATCCTCTCCATGCATTGCCCTGTGCTTCCTGCACCCCCCCCCTCAATCCACTTCTCCTTTGTCTCAGGAAGGGGCAGGCCTCCCATGGATATCAACAAAGCATAGCATATCAAATTGCAGCAAGATTAAGGACCTCTCCATACATTTAGGTGGACCAAGGCAATCCATTATGAGGATTAGGTCCTCAAGAAACAGCCAAAGCATTAGGGACAGTCCCTGTTCCCATAATTAGAAGTCCCACGAGTAGAACAAGCTATATAATTGTCACATATATGTACGAGTTGTAGTACAGCCCCATGCAGTTTCCTGTTTGTTTATAGAGTTTCCTTCTCTGCAGTGATTATATCACATCAAGCTAGGATAAAACAAAACAAAATCAGAACAGAAACAAACAAAGAGACCAACTTATTAAGTGAAAGGTGAGGAGGAGAGATATGAGGAGATATGTTCAAAGAATATTCTTTGTGAATTTGAAAACATTATTAGATAACACTGTCATTTTAAACATTAGAAAATTATTTATATATAAATATATATTTTAGGGATATATAATATATATGAGAACCTAAAAGTTAATCATTTTTATTCTTTATTTTATTGTTTTTATTGAGCCATATATTTTTCTCTGTTCCCCTCCCTCCCTTCCCCCTCCCCTTATATCCTCTCCTATGATCCCCATGCTCCCAATTTATTCAGGAAATCTTGTCTTTTTCTACTTCTTATGTGGATTGAATCTATGTATGTCCTTCTTAGGATCCTCTTTGCTGTCTAGGTTCTCTGGAATTGTGAATTGTAGGCTGGTTTTTGCCTACTTTATGTCTAAAGGACACTTATGAGTGTGTACATATGATATTTGTCTTTCTGAGTCTGAGAAACCTCACTCAATATTATGTTTTCTAGATCCACCATTTGCTAGCAAATTTTAAGATGTCATTATTTGTTTACCACTGTGTAGTACTCCAATGTGTAAATATTTCTTTGGTGGCTTTCATTTCCACTGACTCATAATTTTTCTGCCTCCTTTGCTGCAGTGGTCCCTGAACGCCAAGGTGAGAAATTTCATTTAAACAGCCAATTTAGGCCTGAGTCTTCTAAGGTCTCTCATTCTCAGTTCATTGTCCAATTGTTGCTTTCTGTATGTGATCCTGTCTAGTGCAGGAGGAGACTTCTCTGATGATAACTGAGCAAGACACTGATCCATAGGTATAGCATAGGTATAGCAGAATGTTGTTAGGAGTCCTTTTATTGGTATTGTCCTTTAGCAGAATAGTAGCATTTGATTTTATTCTATTCTAAAGTCTATCTTGTCTCAGTTCTTCATTACCTGGGCAGTGTCAGTCATAGGACACACCTCATGGAGTGTGAGTTTTTATCCTAGTAATTGAAAGTCACATAAATATGCATCACATAGTGTCATTTCACAGCGTTAAAATGAATAAAATTACAAAATAACAACATTCTGCTATACCTATCATGATGATTAACTGATAATGTGCTGATAGAATAATCATTGTGTTTATCATGCCTTTTCTTTTAAATAAATCCAAAAGAAGTGACTTTATTGAAATTAAAAACTTGACATTCATATCAACATCAGTAACTAAATGCAAATGAGTTTAAATTAATAGGTACATGAGAGGAGATGCACATTTAAGGAGTACTAAGAAAGGTAACAAATGTATGATGACAGATGATTGATAAACACACATATAGTGGTTAGAAAACTGGAAGAATGGTTAATCTTTATGCAAAAGAGAGCCAATTATCATTTTTAAAGAAAAAGTTATATAGAATACGTGTGTGTGTCTCTTTGTGTGTGTGTGTGTATGTGTGTGTGTGTGTGTGTGTATATACATATGATGTATATGTTATATCAAGTAGAATGTTTCTTGGGAGATGGATTGGAGGATAGATAAAACATGAGGACCTTAGTTAAGATTCTAACACACTCATAGGAAAAAAAAAACACATATAACTGCAAAAACAACAAAAAGCAAACAGGTGAAGAAACAGTTCAAGAAGACATCCCAATATCAATCTCTAGTCTCTACACTCATTTCTGGGACCTGCAAATTCACACACACACACACACACACACACACACACACACACACAGAGAGAGAGAGAGAGAGAGAGAGAGAGAGAGAGAGAGAACAATGATGATAGATATTTTTGCGGTTCAGGTACAGTATGCAGTATAAACACAGTAGCATCAGAACTCTTTCATCCATGGTTGACTAGCTGTGATAACACGCTTGATTCCTAAAATCTCTGCTTTCTTCCTTGTTAAAAGTGTAATTTGTTTGAACTTTTATTTGTGTGGGTTTTTATGTGTGCTGGGGGTCTTAATTTGTTTGTTTTTGTTTTGTTGTCAGTGAGAGAGGGAGAGAGATAAAGATGATAAACAGAGAGACAGACAGATAGAAATAGAGAAAAACAGATAATAAAAATGTAATTCCATTAATTCATTTCACACAGACAAATGTGAATGAATCTTTGATACTTAAACAATGCTGTATGAAAGTATCAAATGAAATTTATCAGAATGAAGTTCAGTAATTTCTTTATTTCTCAGATGCTAGCAGTAGGAGTACAAGGCTAACCATTTTGTATATATATAAAAGATGTGCAGTGCACAGGACTATATGTAACTTACAGGCCATATGTTGGAAGAAATGTGGGTCTCATGCTCAAAGTAGCTGCAAAACAAGATGTTTGCTCAGAACAGTTGCCAGCATAGGAAAACAAGTTGTTTACTCCGGCATGCAGGGTGTCACAGAAATCTCAGGGTCTGGGGGTCAACAGTCCCCAACATGTGTGTGCGCTTGTGTGCATGTATATATGTATGTATGTATGTATGTATGTATGTATGTATGTATGTATGTACGTACGTACGTATATTGCCAAGGGGAGTAAATGTCACAGTGCATGTATGGAGCTTAACCTTCATCTAAATGTGCTTAAAACATAGCACTTCAGGTATCTTACATGGAATGCAAGGTGAAAGGTCTGATGTATGCCGAAACATATGATGTCACAGGGTTGGCAGCATAAAGAGTATAAAAACTTAAGGAGTAGACTTGCCTTGCCTTGTCTTCATGAGTGAGAACACGGTAATCAAACGACCCACATTTCAGGCTGCAGGCTGCTTAGGCTATGCCTTAGGCATGAACCAATATGGATGCTGCCATCTTCAAATTCATAAGTTAGGTGCAGAATCTGAGAGCGAGAAGACACAAATTACTTACCTGTACCTCATATCTAACCAGTATTTTTTAAGCCTAGAATACATGAATGCTGACTGCACTGGTTTTTCTCCTCAATGGCTGTTTTTGCACTTTTGCTCCAATTCCTAAATCGCAGTCTGCCTTATGAATGTTTTAAATGTCTTCCTGCCACATTACTCACTATAGGGCCTCAAGAGTAGACCACTCAAAGGTTAAGGTAAGAAAGTAATTCTGCCCTGGAGTTAACAATGCAGAATGGCCAGCACATGGTGAAGATATCCTCTTAAGTTATTAAAATAAAAACAGTAAGAATGCCATTTTCAGGACAAATTTGTCTTTAGTTCATGTGTGAGTATGCCGTGTGCGTGTCCCTGGTGTTCATGGTATACAGAAGACTGTGTCAGGTCCCTTGAAAGAGGAATGACAGACAGTTATGAGTTACCACGTGGTTGCTGGAACTCAATATTGTTCCTCAGGAAAAGAAGCCCAAGTGCTCTTAACTATTTTCTTACCAATATCTTTCCAATGAGTGGGAATTTTGAATGTGAAAGCAAAGTAAGTGAGCTTTACAAATTCTTATAATATAGGTCCACTTTGTATCACTTGCCTATAAAGCATATCATTCTAGAATCCATCTATTTCTGAAAAAAATGTATTATGATAACACTTTAATATCTTAATGTTAAATTACTAGTTCTAGCACATTTTTCTTTATTGTCAAATTTTGGTTGAAGCTTATATGTCTTAAAACAATACTAAATTAATGGGTAAAAATAGGATATTAGGCTTCAACAACTTATTTAAATAAAAATAGTTTACAGAAGTGCAGTGTTGTTTAATCTACTTTTGAAATGAAGTTGTAGTTGTGTTTCCTTAAAAAACAAGATTGTTTATTTTGTTACATTATGACTGGTTTAATCTTTAGCAAATAGTGTGTGATACATTTTAACCAAATGTGATACCAACTTCTTATCATTTTGTCACAATGTATTTTATTATCCAAACATTTCACTCTATACAATTAATTATGAGGAAATATAAGACATTGTTTTCATCACTCTCAACTCAGTCATCAATTTGAAGAAAACTGAAAATACAATTACATGCTTTATATGAATGACTGACACCGAAACACCTCGTTGGCCATCTACCTGTGTACAATGGCATTCGGGTTGGTGCAAATCTACTTACATCCTAGTGGGCAAGAAGAAAAGAGCTAGAGAAAGGAGCCAGGTTTGTAATATTTTCTTTCAAGGCATGCTCCTGTGGTACAATGGCTCAGTGGTTAAGAGCATTGACTGCTTTTCCCAAGATCCTGAGTTCAATTCCCAGCAATCACATGATGGCTCACCACCCTTTGTAATGAGATCTGGTGCCCTCTTCTGGCCTGCAGGCATACATGGAGACAGGATACTGGATACATAATAAATAAATAAATCTTAAAAAAAAAAAGAATCCACTATCTAATCTTTCCACTACTTCCCAAATAAGGACACAGGCTGATGAATCAACATTCCACATGTGAGACTTGGAGAATGACTTGAGAATGAAAGTGTAATGGGTAATAACTAGTTAATCATGCTGGGAAGTGAGCACAGGGCCTCTAACACAACCATCCGCAACACTCACTGTTCCTAAAACTTGTGAAGCTCTTAATAAAAAGATACTAAACCTTACTTCAGAAAGCCTCTCAGGAAGATGCTAAGAAAGAGTATTTAAAACAAAAAATTTTAAAACAATCCTGTCCTCTATGACTTATTAACTTGTGAAGTATACATAATTGGGTTGATTCTAGAACATTATAGCAAATTTCCCTAAATATGCAGTGTTGATGAAATATACTTGGCTCATTGTCGCATTGTATACTTTTTTCCAAAGCTCACCTTATACAACGGATTTTGCTTTTCATTTTTGAATTTTGAAAGCAAATTAAAATAAAGTCCTTCTAAAAAGTATAAGTTATAGAATAGGCCGGGCTGTAGATACATTTGTTATAATATTACACACACACAATTAAATGAGTTACATGAAGGCAAAATGGACTCATTGAAAAGTTTTCAGTCAACCATATTTTATATTCTACAAAGTAAACTATGAAGTTAGAGTTAGCATTCAGAATGCAAATCAAAAGATAACTAGAACATGTAATATTTAATTTTTTGATTCCATAATATATAATTTCTATCAATCATCTTTCCTTAAGCTCCCTCAAATTCTTCTCATGCCCCACATTTATCAGATTCATGGGCCCATTTAATTTAATTATTATTATAACATATACATATAAAAGTTAATATATAAATGGTACTTACTAGGTTAATTTCATTTTGCTTGGATGGAATATGTTTTAAGTGATAGCCACTCGGTATTAGAAAATCCAACTCTTAGCACTCATAAACTGCCTATAGTTCTTGGGTTTTTTGCTCTTTTTCGGGGGGGGGATTTTAGAGACAGGGTTTCTCTGTAATTTTGGAGCCTGTCCTGGAATTAGCTCTTGTAGACCAGCCTGGCCTCAAACTCACAGAGATTCACTGCCTCTGCATCGCGAATGCTGGGATTAAAGGCACGCACCACTACCACCGGGCTCTTAAAGTTCTTAATACAAAATTGGGATCTTGAGATACTTCTGCTAACAACGTTGCGCTGTCAACTGGTATTGTCATTATTTAGGTCTTTATAATTCAGAGTGTTGAAATTTCATGAGTGTGGTTCTCCTGACTTATATAGAAGATATTATCTTGCTGTGTGCTTTCTAGCCCTCTGACTCTCAGAATTTTTCCATTATCTCTTCTAAGATGTTTCCTGAGCCTTTAATTGTAGGAGCTGAATTGTAGATATATCATTTGAGAAATACACCATAATTAGTCATTATCTGTTTGTGTATAAGTTGTAGATTTCTGTAATGTTCTCTGATGTAAAAATAAGATTCTTTGAGGAGGAGTCTTCTTTGTTGAGGTGTCAGAGCTAAACATCTCTGTAGGTTTAATGGTAATTAATTAGAATGCAGCTAGATACTGTATTGGTTTAGAAAAGTGGCAATTGCATGTTTTCCTCTAGGTTCCATGACCTTACCAGTTAAGGGTAGCTGTCAAAGTTTATAGTACTACTCATGAATACCACATTATTGAGTAGACCTTAAGTCAAATTATGCAGCTGTCTCTTGTCATCAGGATATAAGTGCCACTATTCGCCCTTTTATCTCTTTCTATGTTGCTTATTGTCGTGGTTCCTGAAATCGGAACTAGCCAGGGTTATTTCTTGCTTCTCTTCCTGATTTTCATCCCTGAGAATTCTGTAGAACCAGTGTAAGATCACATCTGGATGATAAGTAGGAAGACTTAGAACACTAATGCACATATAGATCTCTGAAACCAAGAGAAAAACTAAGAAATAGGCCAGTAACTCACCAAAATCCCTGCCTGTCAGAATGGAAGGGAGCATACAAATAGGTTCAGTTCTACCGCAAGTATCTCCTTATAGACAAATAGAAAATAGTCAGTTACTAATCATAGGACTATGAGACCCAAGAGAAAGAAAACACACATGGTGCCCATTGCAATCACCCCTCATTTCTCCCAGGAGGAAATGAATGGTCTGAAATTCTAAGAAGAAACAAATACTGGAGTTTTAAGAAGCCAAAATGGCTAGACATGATGAGCAAGAATAAGAAGATGGAATTAGACTTTATTTGACTTTAAATCAGATATTTGTATGAAATTTTGCAGGTTTAACAACAATAAAATCTGCCCAAGAAAGAAATTTTGTTGGTGAACACTTTCCTCTGCTCTCAGGTGCTGGGGTATTATTTTCTCTAAGCAGATGCCAAGGAAGAGTCTCCTACAATAACTGGATCCTCAGAAGAGGAACCCAATGCATTGCTCTTTATGACAACTTGTACTGAAAAGACCTAGAGCAAGCTATTCTTAATTAATTAAGTGAAAACCATGGGGAAAGCAAGGCCTGTGGTTGCCGTTCTACCTAATCTTTCTCTTTCTTCTTAAAACCAATGTAAAGGAAAGTCTATTTATAGCAAATTGAATGCTACGTCAACAGTTGCGTTCAAGGCTCTGATTGTTAGACACATTGTTGGAAAGTGACATTATCTAAGCGATAAGCAGAAGCATTCTGGGCTGAAAAGTTATGTGTAATACTCGAGGAGTTCTAACATTGAAGTCGCTGATTAGACTCAAACTCAGTCATTAATATTGATCTTTTTCTTATTTTTTGATAGTTTACTATAAGAAATGTACTTCTCATCACAGAATGTCATTCATTATACTCTGTGTAGGTTAACTGATACACAATACTTGATCCATTATTTAAAGCTTTGTTTTGTTAGATTGTTGTCTTTCACAAATGAGGAGTGAAAAATATAAAATATTAGTTACTATTTAGAAGTCTAATATTACTTTCTTAATTCAAGTAACATAACCCACAAGTCTGCAGATTTTCCCGTGCAGCAAAATTTTAAAACTCATGTAAATAGTCAGTGACTTTAAGTATAGAAACTGTCTGAATCATTACAAGACAAAAAATATAAAATTGAAAACTCAAGTGTATGAATACTAGACTATCTGTCCAAACTTCTTGGAAAACCGACTTTCTATTAGATCATTAAATTAGATTAGGTTTTTTTTTGCCTTCAGACATTTAATTAGTTGATATATAGTTACAAATCTATTAGATAAAAAAGAAGGAATTTTCTGTTGCTCAATTAAGTCTGATTAATTCCATTATACTCATAACATCTATTGTTTCTTACTACAAACTTTAAACATGATAACTAATAAATTGGCTGTTTCGTGATCATGTTCAAAGAAAAGAGACGAGGAGAAAAAAACCTAGGAGAAGTAAGAGGTTAAGATAATTGGAGTGGCTTAAGAGTCAAGAGGAAGGTGTGCAAACAGATATCCTGTGGGTTTTCAATATGTGGGTCAAAGTATTTTATGTTTAATTTAAATGGCATTTTATGACAAATGAAGCTTTCTGGAGAGAAAATGCTCATTAAAAAAACAATGAGTCCTCTAATGAGTCAAGCAAATTTGCCAGCATTTAGCAATCAGTTCACAACAATTTATCTTCACAACATATTTTTGCTTATTCTTTATGTGGCATATGGGGAACATGTAAGATTCAATCTTACAAACCAAATTCAGACAAATAGAATAAACTTCCAGATTTTGGCATTATATATGATGATAACATTCTCCTTTCCAGCTCCTCCTTCTAAAGCATCCTATATACTCCTCCTTGTTCTCTTTCAAATGCATGGCCGCTTTTTTCATTAGTTGTTATTACATGCTTAAATGTGTTCATATATGCATATATATTCATAAATACACCTTGCTAAGATAATTTTACTTTTATGTGTGGTTTCAGGGTGGATACTTGCTCTTGGATAACCAACTGGTGTTCTCTTTACTGAATAAGACTATTTCTTCCATTCTCATAATTCCTTAGTTGCTTGTAGTCCTTTGTGTAGAACTGAGGCCTATGGGCTTCTTTCCTTTCACTTTGGAATATATGTTAGCATCTTCCTTGTTCAGTTCACGCCTAGATAGTCATGGTGCTGAGACATGGGTGTAGCTTCTGAAATTCCTAGAAGTCATAATCTCTCAGAACACTCACTGACTCTTATAATCTTTCCACCTCTACCTCCATAATATCTTTCGTGAATAGTAAACATTCTTCTCTCACTAGAATCATAAAAAATCAAACATGAAGTGTTAGATAGATGGTTCAGCTCTTAAGAGTACTTGCTGCTCCTATAGAGGTTCACAGTTTGCTCATGGTGGCTTATGACTAAGTAATATCAGTCTCAGAGCATCCACTTCCTCTTCTGACCTCCACAGGCATCATTTACCCATGTAACAAGTAAAACACTGACACACACACACACACACACACACACACACACGCACATACACACAAATCTAAAAAACTTAAAAACCATAAACAACTAAGTAACAAATTTCATAAAAAATAATTTAGATTGGTCTTGCATTAAAGGTTCTTATAGCATGACAATGGAAATCCAATCTATAAAATACAAAACCCAAGATTATTATATAAATTATACACATATCAGTTCTATACAATTCAAAACAAATAACTCAAACAGGAATTTAGATTGTAGGGCTTTGTTGCTAGAGTGCTTACATACCGATGCCTGGGTTGAAAGCAAGCACAGCCTGAAACCAGGCCTGGTGGCACTCACCCATTATCCTAGTACTTGGGAGGTAGAAACAAGAGGATCAGATGGCATACTGTGTTACATAGAGAGCTTGAGGTCTATATATGTATCTATGTATCTATATATCTATCTATGTATCTCTCTATATATCTATGTATCTCTCTATGTATCTATGTATCTCAGTATGTATGTATGTATGTATCTATCTATCTACTATATCTATCCATCTATCTAATCTATCATTTATTTAATGATCAATCTCTGTCTGTCTCTCTGTCTCTCTGCCTCACTATCTCTCACTGTCTCTCTGTCTTACTTTGTCTCTGTCTCTCTCCCCAACCCAAACTTCACATATGGTAGAACTATGAGATAGAAATGTGAAAACTGATGAGACGATGCTTTATGCTCATTTTGTAGAACATTTCTAAGATTCCAAACAAAATTTTGCCTTTCATATTATGAAGCTAAGTGTGCAGTTTTTAACAGCACAGGCTTAAGAATAAAGATCACATAAAAATAGTACACTTTACCAACTCCAGTCTCCACCAAGCAAAAATTTTGAGTCTGTGTGTCTTTGACGGCATGGGTAGTTTTGCTCTTACACTAGCTAATTTCTCACACAGTATTTCTCTCCTAAAAAATACTAGGGAAATGTACATCCCCATTACACACAGATGACAGGCTGTGAAAGTAGAGTTGCCTCACCATCTAAGATCATTTGCCCACAAGCCTGGCAACTTAAGTTCTATCTCCAGAATGCATTGAGGTAGCAGTGTAGACCAGTTTGCCACCCACTGGGTGCCTGTCATGCCCTCTCTAACAATAAGGCAAGCAGACCTCAAACAGCTTACAAATGTGATGTATTTTATTAACTTCAAATTAATATTCTTAAATGGGGAAAACTGGACCCTCAGAATGTCATCAGTCAAGTCCCACCAGCTTCTAGTTACTGTGGTAAAGAGGAAAAAAACTACTTATCTGTCAACTTCTAGTGGCGGCAGAGGCTTTCTGATTACCTTTTTGTACTAGTAGTCAGCCATCCCTGCGATCTCTGCCAGGAGACCTCCAGTGGCTCTTGTCACAGCAATCTCATCACTAGGGCAACAGTCCAACCCCTGAAGGCTGCAGCTTGTTTCCTTGACTGATCCAATCACGCTCTGGTCTTTTCCTGTCAGTTTAAGTCAAGCAGGAGTTTTCCCTTCTAGTTCACTGCCGCTTTACTGACAGCTTGGATCACGATGGTGTCTAATTGCTTTTAGGACTTGTGCCTATGGTATATCATTTGGGAAGATTGAATTCCTGGCTGCCAAGTGCTTCAACTTGGGACCCTTCCTACTCCTACCACCAAATAAGGAAGGAAAGAGAGAATTGTGTCCACATATATATCTTTTCAGTTTCCACACAGACGCTTGGCACATCTCACTCCACACAAATACACATCATCAATATTTATACACATCATACATATTTATGCTAATGATAATGATGCTAAGGTTTAAAAAAATAATACATAGACTTAATCCTGCAAGGGTACATCTGAATGGGAAAAATTAAAATATAAAATAAGTAATTTTTAAAAAGGAAAAGAAAAGCTTTTAAATTAAAAGTAGAAAGTAAATTTAAGCTAAAAATTGAAATAGGGAACTTAAGTTTTCATTTTGTTTTGCTAGTTACATATTGAAGTACCATTAGCATTTTCTGAGTAAATGAAGCCAAGTTTAAGAAATACCAACAGCCTCTTTACTATCATGGGCAATTACAGAGCGAAAACTACATTCAGAGTGACAACCAGTGACAGTGCTGGTCAAAGAACAGCAAGGACAACAAAAATGTAAGCAGGGAGAGAAATAGAAGACTATTCAAGCAAAGAAAGCAAGGAATGACTGGATCCACATTCAAGTAAGTCTCTGGGATGCAATAAAGACTGGGTCTGAAGCACCTAGAAAAAGAAGCTGATATATGACTCTAAGATACATTTTGTTTGTGTATTAAATGTAAACTATTGGTATAGACATTTATGTTGCAAGCATGTAAACTCTAAAAATAGATACAGGTAGGTAAAGTGTAATACACCCCCTGTCTCATCTACTCCAAAGGCTGCAGGAGGCCTATGGAGACTTTCAGGTCAGCCTAGCAACCTCAGGAAGAGCCCAAAATAAAGACTACAACTAATCTCTACCAATATCTTTAAAACAAAACTTTATTTTTAATTTAACCTCAGGTAGATTTTTAAGACAAGGGCAGAAAGAAGCGATAAGCTTAGCCAAAATATGACCACAATACTGTCTTCCATAATCCTTTTAGGATGGTCTATTAATCCCTATTTTGCTATGGAGTTCAATCTATCATTAAAGGACCATAGATTCAAATCAAATTATAATTAAATTGGTTCACTAATTAATGCCTGAAGGATGACAACTTTAAGGGTAAACTGAAGACTTGCCACTCAGAAGAGTCTAGAGGAAGGGATTTAAAGGTAGTCACCACGATTGTCCCATTTTGGTGGAATCTGTAGCTGAATGAGAAACTGCTTCACTCCCCTCAGCTAGTGAGATGCTGTCACTTCACACAGCGCTAAGTGTGAGCTTCTGAATCCACAGCAGGCAGTTAAGTACCCCACAGCAATCTTGTAATACCATGGTGAGGACAAGGAGTCAGAATTGTCAGGAGTTTAGCTTTTGGAATTGAGATTGGCTGCCTAGCTCAAAATGAAGTTTTCCTTAGCCACAGCGACTTTCCTAGTCTAAAGGTCCCAAATTTTACATCTCTCTCCAACAAACAACAGGATCATGCCGGTCACAACAATACCCCACTTCTGATACCAACTTCTGTCTTAATCAGTGCTCAGTTGCTGTGAAGAGACACCATCACCAAAGCAACACCAAAAAAGAAAACATTTAAGTGGTGGCTTGTTTCAGCTTTAGAGACTTCATCCATTAACATCATGGAAGGGGTCTGGTGGAATGCAGGCAGGTGCTAAAACAGTAGCTGAGAGCTACTTCTTAATCTGCATGCAGACAGAGAAAAGCTGTGTCTGGCATAGACTTTTGAAACCTCAAAGCCCAACCCCAGTGACATACTTCCTCTAAGGAGACCAAATCTCTTAATCCTTTTAATCTTATCAAAGAATTCCAGTCCCTGGTGAGTAAGCCTTCAAATTTATGACTCTGAAGGCCTTTCTTATTCAAGCCACCATACCTCCTAATAATGCAGGGGTCTTGTCTGCTTCTTTGCTACATTCCTTCACATACATCTGGTACTGAGAGCCCTGAAAGGCACAAATGGACACTTTCCACCTAGCCTGGCTTCTCCTCATAAACCAAGCAGAATATTTGACTACTAGATCATTAGTTTCTGCTGGCTTCTGTCACTCACCATATTAGACTTCAAATTCTAGAGTCTGCCTCTTCAGCCACTTTTCGTCCATCTTCTCTAATGACTCCTCCTTCCTTGCGTACTCAATAAGAGCACTCTATCTCTCACTCCCTGTCTCTCTGTGTCTATCGTCTGTCTCCCTGTCTGTCTCTCTCTTGTTTCAGAGAGATCCCTCAGGATCTCTGGATCCTGAAAACCACCCTCTGTTCTCTTTAGTGCCCATCTGATAGAAATACTGTCTTCTGTTGGTTTCCTGGAGTCAGCTGGATGCTTCTGTATAATTCAGTGCATCCCTCTGCACGTATCCCTTCCCTTCCTTTGTATCCCTCCTCTTGGTAGAGTTCCCGTTTGTGACCTCTATCACTAGGTTCTCCCCCCTCCTCTTCATTCTCTTTTCATGGCTGCTCTACATCTCAACTGGATTCTAAATAGTGCTCCCCCAACTCTGTTTTTCCTCCTTTTACCAAAACACATCAGCCATTGCTACCACATTGTCCTTTGCTCTTTGTTCTGAGTTGAGAAGCTTACTTCAATATATGAGATTTGTCCCTCCCATCTCAGCTTCATGTATGTTTTTAACCTGTATGTCCTTAATATTTCTCCTGGGTCCCTGGTAGAAAAAAATAAAACAAACACACCTAAAATACTATAAACATTATACAAAAGTTAAAGCTGAGTTTGTAACATTCCTTAGGGAGACTTGAGAATTTAACTTTCTTCCCTCTTCTTCTAGTCTTCATCTCCTGGGCTGCCTGAAAAGACTGGCTGAGCATGAGCTAAGAGCAACCCAGAGAGCAAACAAGTAAGCAGCTTTCCTCCATAATTTCTGCCTCTAGGTTCCGGTCTTGATTTTATTTTTTTGTTCTAACGTCCCTCAATATATAATTGTGACTTGGATGTGCAAGTCAATAAATCCTTCCTCCCCCAAGTTGCTTTTGGTAACAATGTTTTATCCCAACAACAAATAGAAAAGTAGAAAGTATTAATGAGGATTCTTTAGATGAACAGACTTGATAGAATGAGAATAGTTATATATATATGTATATATATTATATATAATATATTTGTATATATTAGGGGAAACAGTGATCAATTAGAGTGGCTAACAGCTGTGGTACCACTAGTTCAACAATGGTTATCTATCAATGGAAAGTCCAATAAACCAGTGGTTGTTCTGTTTAAGGGGCTGGATGTCTTAGTTAGTCTTCTGTATATCCCAGAATCCTAAATAAGTAGGTCCTATTGCTAGTTTAGGAATGAACTTGCTAGAGAGAGATCAAGAATAAACAGGCAAAGACCAAATGCTTCCTTTTTTGGCTTCCAAAAGAAGGGATGACTTTACACACTTTGGTATTAGTTAATTTTGGATGTGTTCAAGTTAAACACAGAGAATAGCCATCACACAAGAACAAGAGATGTTTATTTTTAACAAAGGCCTAAAAGAGTTAGACAGGTGAAATTTGCAAATAGAAAGAAAAATGAAGAGAGATACAAGATTTAACAAAATGGAGGTACAATCAAAGATATAGAAATGTAGGAAAGCAAATTAGCACACATGTGTAGAACTTTAGCCAATATGTACTAATGATAGGATTTATTTTGATAATGCAGTATAGACAGAAGAATTCAGGACCAACATCATATTTAGCAAGTGTCTTTTTTATATATAATGAGGCTTTTGTAATGCAAAACTGAAATTTTATTTTAGAAATATAACAGTGAAAGATGCATATAATAATCAAACCATATATATACCAATGCAAAAAGAAGGAATTTTGACAAGACAATTAACTCCATAGCATTTTCTATTTCCAATATTGTAATAAAAAATATAACACAATGGGTTGGATAGGTGCCTCAGTGGTGTACTTCCATTTTCAAAGGATGCAGGTTTAATTCCTACTCACATGGTGGCTTACAATCATCTGTGCCTCCAGTTTTAGAATATCTAACATCTGTGAAAACCAGTCATGTATATGCTGTACATATGTACATGGAAGCAGGACATGATACATATAAAATTATAATTTTCTTAAAATAAAAATATGTCATTTGGGAATAGTAGGAGATAGAGAAATGCCAGATTGCCTCCTGCAGAAACACGAGGACCAGAGTTTTGTACCATAGCACAAATTAAAGCATGGAGTGTTGGCCTGCATCCACAGCTCTGTAGATTGGATTGGGGGAAGCAAGTAGTTCCCTGGAGCTCACTGATGAACGGGCCTACCTGTGAGCTGCACATTCACTGAAAGCCTGCCTCAAGAAAAAAAAATAGAGAACTATGGTACAGGGTACCGTGCATTGACTGACTTTTCATTTTCACACACACACCAAAACAACCATCAACAACAAAGATACCTGGCATATTTAAAGACAGAAAACTCTCTTCAAGAAGTTCTGAGGAAAGCCAATAAGAGGTCAAGTCAACCTTTATCCTTTTTGAAAGACACCTTTTTTGTTAATATATAGTTGAAATACCCTGTATCTGTTCAGCATCAGTGTCTAGGACTCTGTTCCATGTCACCAAGCACTCTCTCTATATATGTACTCATTTTTTTCTTTCCATGTAGCATCTCCTCTACCTGCTGTTTTATTCTGAATTCTTAATCTGGGATTTGAATTTGCTATTCGTCCTGTCAACTATGTTTCATTTCATGCATGCTGGATCTCTGTGAGTTCGAGACCAGCCTGGTCTTAGCTAGTTCCAGGACAGGCTCCAAAGCCACAGAGAAACCCTGTCTCGAAAAACAAAACAAACAAAAAATAGAGGGCTTTTGAAACTGGTAAAGCTGCTCTATAAACTGATGTTCCCACAGATATTTTATCAGTGTACCACATGGGGACCTGAACTAACAGGACTGTGAAAGAGCATATTCTCTGAGTACATCTGGATGTAGAGAACATATTATAGAGTCCAGACTACAGATGGTTTCAAACAAGAAAATCTCACAGTTCATTTTCTTTGTTTTACAACATTGATAGATTTACTGAATCCAGAACATAGCACATGATAAGTATAAATGTAGGTTATTTCAAATAGAGTCAAATGGTTTTCATTTAACATTTTCTCCTGTTGTTTCAGTAATCTCTTACTTGAATTTAAAGAAGATTGATGAAGGGGACAAGGAAGAGAAGGAGAAAGAGAAGCAGAAAAGGGAGGAAAAAAGGAAGAAAAATTCCAGGAAAAGGAAGGAGAGTAAAAGGAAAATTATTGCCTTTTTTAAATATTCAAAGAGATTCAATCCAGGCTTAATAAATAATTTTTACTCATTAAATCTGACATGGGAAATAAAATATTTCATAATTGCTGTAAGTTATGGAGTAATTATTAATGCTATTAGAATATAATCCATTAATTTTAAAAAATGTTCATAAAGGTGATTTTCTTTTAAACTTAAATTCAATTAGAGTCAAATAAAAGACTAGAGTCACATGAGTTATGTCAAGTGTTATGGACAATCACTGATACCTCAACTTGAGATCAGGATAGATGGCAGCACAAGCCCTGTTGCCTCTAGATCAGTTCAGTAACTGTTCTTAACCTCAGTTTTCTCATTTAAAGGAGAGAAATCAGATGCCAATCTTTGCTAAATGATAGTTGCTCCTGCTACACTGAATCTCAATGTGGCTTCTGATGCAGAAAATGAAATAACTACAAATGACTGGACTACACATAATGCTTGGCCGGATCCCAAAGTGGATCATAACTGACAGGGCTGCAAAAGCAAATAAAAAAATCACAAACTACAGGGACAATCCTGAGCTTGGTCAATGACATTTCCAAACTTTCTCTCCCAACACATGCCTTTCTTAAGAGAATAATGGCAGAACAATAGTGATGCACAGTTTTTGGGTCTCCTGTGAACCTCTTCTAGAATGGATGCTGCTGTGATAGCTAAATCTAAGACAAATACCCCTGAAGAAAGAAGGAACCACTAGAAATAGATTTCAGGTTTCATTTCCACTATTCTAACTGACACCTCTCCAACCTGGATTTTCTTTCTATTTGTTTTTTGTTTATTTCTCACACTGCTGAGTCAATAGTAAAGTAAAGTAAAGAGAATTTGGTTCAAATTGTAAGTATGTCCTTTTATATTAGTTTAAATAGGTAGATTTTCTCTTAAATAGCAAATGAACATAGACAGACAATGCTAATAATTTTTCAACTTAGTTGTTCATTTTGTTTGCTCTCTTTTGAGTTGACTTTTCCATAGTGAAATAAGTAGAAAGGTAGTTTTTAAATTATGTATTAAACATACTGGAGGCAGTAGTTGCTGTGGGACCATGGCCTTGTACCCTGTAAAGATTTGTCACTTGTATTGGTTTAATAAAACATGGATTGGTAGTAGCCAGGTAGGAAGTATAAGTGGGGTGTCCAGGCAGAAAGTATAGCTAGGGCGACCAGAATAGGAGAATGCTGGGAAAAGGAAAGGCTCAGTCTACAGTTATCACCCAGACACAGAAGAAGCAGGATGGAATGCCTCACTGATAAAAGGTACCAAGCCACATGTCTAACACAGACAAGAATTATCAGTTAACATAAGATATAAGAATTATTAAGAAGCCTGAGCTAATAGGCCAACCAGTTTTCAATTAATGTAAGTCTTTGTGTGTTTCTTTGGGACTGAGCGCCTGTGGGACTGGGTGGGACAGAAACCTCTGTCAACAAGTAATCATGCTGTTAAGTAAAATTTCCATTCTTCAAAAGATGTGAGACCATTCAACTTCCACCTTCTTTGCAAAACTTATTATCCAGTTGTCATTTACTACTTAAAAAACAAGTACAGCCTGGACTTTTGATCTTGGGAACTAATCATTCCTGCTCGTTAGAAAGCCACCAGTACTGCCATTTTGACAGTCAACAGTTGCAGAACTATTTCTTCTCAGATGAAACACGTTCCAGGATGGCTGGGTCTTGGGGCCCCATAAAACTCAGGAATGTAAAGAATCTTATAGCTCCAGGATCTACTCAAAGTTATAAAACTCACCAAATTCTATTCCAAGGTTGCAAAGCCCAGTAAAGAGATGTGAAGCAGAGTATCTCTGACCCCGTGGTCTGCACATTACATTGGAGCTTCAAGGACTCAATTTGTCAATCATCATTCCTACTGAGGTAGGATATTCAGGGATGCAACTACTAGTGGCTTATGTGCTTAATGCAACCCCTCTTGATACACACTGCTGTAGCTAACTCCAAAACTACTTCCTGGTTCACTACACTATACTTGAGGGAAGCCATTTTTCTAGTCTGATATGAGTGTCCTAACATAGGCTAGAATACGCCATCCACATCTCAGGAAAGCCTGTTGATAGCAAATAATTTCCTAAAGGAACAACACAGACTGGAAAAACATAAAGCATGATTTGTTAATGAGACAGAATTAAGATAATTCAATGTTTCACTATAGGAAAGAATCAAAACCAGCAGAAACAACTGAAATTGGGAAAATATTAAATCCTCAAAAAGATTTCAAATAACTGTAACTTAAGGATTAGAAGATTTACCCAGAATTGTTAGTTTGAATCATTACTCTCCCTAGAACTTGCAATAACAAAGGCATGTGTCAAGCATGGAGTACTCATAAGTTACAAAGGTCCAAGCATCTACACTCAGGTTGAATTCATTTGGTTTTGTTTTACTTTTCAAGCAGGGTCTTAATCTAGCCAAGGCTTATCTAGAACTCTGTGGACCAGACTTCCTTTGGAAGTAGTGAAAATCTCATTATCTGATCTCCCAACTGCTGCAGTTATAGATGTGTGCCACAAAGAACAGCAGGTTTGAGTTCTTGAACTATAGTACCACACACATCTTTACTCATATAGGAGGGAGAGTAGAAATGGGGGAGATTTGTATTGACTGATAAAGAAATACAATTTGCAATTTTCAGTAGGTTATCTTTAATATTTCTGTTATATTTGACAATTCCTGTATATACTGGCAATGGAGTTTTTGCCTAGGGGATTGAGTAAGAAAAGTTGCTCCTTGTCTTCTGACCCTGTGTTTCCTATTACAGTCAGCTAATGTCTAAGCTCTCTAGTTGGTTAGCAATCTAGGATATCACACCTTAACCATATCAAAGCTTTATGTGTCACTCTGCAAAAATTGATACACATTTTCAAGCATATAATTGTGTTTACTCAAAGCTGGATGGAAAATAACTATTTAATACATTATGGGGAATAAACCAAAAAGAATACTAAGTCAAGGTTAAAATTATGTGAATCTACCATATGTTATATATTATCATATTGGGAAGTACAAGGAATTACCATGATATTTTTATTAAGGAATTTATAATAATAAAGAGCTAACTGATAGTAAACAATAAAATATGAGATTTTTCTAGTAATTGTACCAATAAGGTGATAAAATTTTGAGACCAATACTTCATAACCATAATTAAATGTTTAGATATAATTACATTATTACAATTTGAAATAATAACTAGATTTTATGAAAATAAATACTAAAATCTTTATAAAATTTCCTTTGTTTCTAAGAGTGTGTATATACCATCCTACAAATGAGTGTTCTGGGCCATTCAAACAGTCAAACTACACAGATTTCATTCTTATTTAAATCTTCTTATTCCTTTTCTATATTGTAGCAAGATATTTCAAATATATCTGTATAGATAGCTTTCATTTTCTTTTTTATAATTCAAGATTAATAAATTATAGTTTACTTCCAGGTGTATTGAAAATTGTTAGATTAGTTTCATGTAGAAGAATTTTCTTTGTTTATAATGCTTAGCAAGCAATTATTTCTCAGTTGACCTTAGAAAGACATAGCAAAATTGAGAGCAATCATCTAATCTTAACTAAGAGAAGGCCCAAAAATTCAATGGAAATTTTTCTAATCCTTGAAGCATGTAATTACATTAAAAGCCCAATGTCAGGTCAAATATACTCTTTAATAAACCTGAAATAGATTTATAGCCCCAGAAATAAAGGAAGTTGTTTATACTAATTCTATTAAAGTTCTTCTCACAGAAGAACACAGACATTATGATGTGTAGAAAATGCACTAAATGGACTTGAAGGTGGTGCCTATTTAATACAATAATATCACCTAAAACGGTAATCTGGTTATCCTTCAATTTTTATCTGCATTTGTCTTTGCATTCCTTATAACATCATAACAATATATGTATATAATGCAAGGTAAAATATACAGAGCAACAGAATGTTCTTATCAATGAGAAAAAACATTGGCATCCTGTTCAGTGGAAGTAATAAAAAAAAATCCATGTATGAAAAGGGATGTAACTTATCATATATAGCAAATTCCCAGATTCAAGTTGTATCCCTAAACTCCTCGATGTCATTAGGGTTTATCTTTCAAACTTTCATAGAAAGTAAGATTAACTATATTAGATATAATCTGTCAGTGCTTGATGTGGTTTGGGAATCATTTTTGTTATTATGAAAACCAAAATCAGATTTTGTTTTTTAACTCTATAGAGTTCTGGATGTACTTCATTCATTTATAAATTTCTTATTCCATTTGCAAAACATTCATGAATGTTTCTAGAGCAGTATGTGAACACAGCCCAATTCAGTATCCCTTTAATTCTTTGTATTTCATTGTTCAAATTTCATTTAATCTCTCTCTATTCAAATAATTATGAAACAAGCTGTGAGCCAAAGTTAATGCTTCCATCCTAACATCTTCCAAGTTACCCACTCCCCAGAACATTTGGGCATGTGCCTTCCACACATTTCAGTATTTGAAGAATGAACCAAATTTAGCTTTATCACATGTCCCTGAAATCCAGGCATTTATTCAGTGCTGTCTGTTTCATTTTTAGTCAGTGTTCATAAAGCATACCCCAATATTTATCAAGTCAAGTCCAGCTATACCCTTATGCAGATGTAAGTTTTATAATAGTTTATATAAACAACTTATTTTTTATTAAACTGTGATGTTATATCTTTATGTTGGAATAAATATTCAGTGTTTCTCTGTGGTGATGGACTCACTATGTAATAAAACAGGTGCCATTCTCTTAAATCACAGGCAGAATCCAAGACAATAAGGATTTTAGTTAGATTGAAAAGGAAATAATTATAAATAAAATTTCTGACATTACAATTTTTAAATTTGTCATAGGAATTGATACTAAATTCATTTGTTTGAAATTATCACTTTATTTCTCTAAGTCATGAAGACATTCTTGTTCATAAACTAATTATTGAAATTTCATGGAAATTTTTAAACAATCATTACTTTGAAGTATTTTGCCTTTATTATAAGCTAAACTTTATATGTCACTTCTAGATTTAACAAAACCGGAACCTAAATTATATTTTAAATGTATTTCTATGATCCCTCTCTTTTTTCTCCTCTTTGTTTCTTATGGTATGTTGTGCCAGGCCTTATGTGGGATTCAACTCTGTATTCTGTGAATATCATTGATTAATAACAAAATTGCTTTGGACCTATAGCAGGGCAGAACAGAGATAGTTGGGAAAAACTGAACTGAATGCTGGGAGAAAGAAGGCAGAGTCATAGAGAAGCCATGTAGCCCTGCCAGAGACAGACACCAGAGAGAACATTGCTGGTAATCACAGCCACGTGGTGATACACGGATTAATAGTAATTGCTTAAATTAAGATGTAAGAGCTAGCCAATAGGAAGCTAGGATAGGCAAAGCAGTGATTTAATTAATACAGTTTCTGTGTGATTACTCCAAGAGTCTGTGTGGCCCGAGAAATGAACAAGCGACCTCCACCTACAAATTGGCACACAAGTGTGGGGCAAGAATTTCCATGTAAAGTCTAAGAAAGTTTTAAAAAAATGCTTCTAGACCCATAAAAACAGAAGCCAAGAGCAGCTTCTTGGTAACAGCAGTTTTTCAGATAGGATCTGTTTGTAAGGAGGTGCAGTAACCTGCCTGGTATCTTTAAAAAAGAAAAAAAAGCGGCTGTTTCCTCATTCGACAGCACAAATGTCTCTAACTCTTTCAGGAGGTTCAGCTATGAAGCATTTAAATGGGGTCTGTGAAAAGAGTGCTACAACTTGCTTAATGACAACATAGACCTGCTGTGAGCCTGAAACTGGGGCAGTGTGCACAGCTCACACAGGTGGTGAACATGCCTCTGCCATGGGTGGAGCCAAAAGGTAAAGCATCCTTCATCCTAGCAATGCTGCTTTGCATTTTAAGAAGCAGTCCTGGTTAGAAAAGAATTACAGATATGTAATAAAGACAGATACAGATAAAAGAAGACCTCTAAAGGAGACACAGTGTGTTTAATAAATGTATGTAGGCTTGGAGGAGAAAACAAAAGAGTACTGAGAGAGTACATGCAATATAAAAGAGTACAGACAGATAGATATTAAAGGATTAAGATAATAAAAAATAACAAACTTATAGAAAAAGTAATAGAGTAAGAAAAATAAGCCACATAAAGATGGATTATACACAGAGGGTATGGATCATGTATATCATCGTGTATTCTTTGAATTTTTTGACTGTGAAGGAGCTAAATATAGACAGACATTTCATTGTATGGGCTGCTGAGCTAAACCAACCTATATATTTTAAAGGTATCTTAATTCCAAAATTTGAGCCTAAGGATTTGTTGTGTTGGAAAAGAGGTTCATCTTTTGTTTCCACAGAGGATGAGAACCTGTGGTATCCTTCCAAACTAATGTGCTTTGTTGGACCAAGATCCCCCAAAAGGTTACTGTGAACACCCCCCCAAAAATTGCTTCACCCAACAAAAAGCAGGAAGCAGTTTGGAGAGAACAATGCTCAAATTCTCTAAATGATTGTTTATAAACATTTGTTTACATTTAAAGGGGCTTATGTATTCAAGGCATGAGTTCAGCAATGCAATTCAACATGTTCCTAACAGATATTAATAACTTTAAAAAAATCAGAGAATATATTTCAATTCCTAACTTATCTTCCAATTTCTGCTGTGTTTTCAACATATCACCTAAAACACAGCACTCTTTAAGATGCCAGCAGATAGATTTCTCTGTGCCCTTTGATTCATGTATGTAATTTCTTCAGCGTAACATCTTTCTACCAAATTCTAGAGATGATCCAAGGACAATAGCAATAATATTTACCTTTTTATGTAGTCAATGGACACCACTGAAGAACGACTTACAAAGCAACAAAACTTATACTGGGTTTATTATTTCATAGCCTATGGATCCTAGAGGAGTGATTGATTCCCCATTATATAATAATTACATTTAAACATTCTTTATATGCATGTATTTCAGGGAGTTTCTACAGTTTCTTGCTCTTTCAGAGGTCTTTAGTCTTAGTTTTCCATTCCACACTCACTCTCTACCTTGAACTCCTTTCCTTACCCTAGGGAAATCTAGCTCAACTCGCAATTTTCATCCCTGCTGGTTAACTTTGATAGTGTTATGTATGTCTATGCATGCTACTAGGTGGGCAAAATTATCACCAGTCTTACGGTACTTCCAGAAGAACTTGAATGACAAGAGGGGGCCACTAGTGCTCTGGTGGCATCATGTTATTAGAGTAAGCAGCTGCTTTCCTAATGATATTTAAGTCCCACTTAACAAGGTGAAAGAAACCTTTGCGACATTACCAGGCCAAGGACCTATGTTTAGATAGGTCATTAGCCCTAAGGGAGAACTTACTACTATTATTCTGCTAAATGAACTTATTAACGAATGCTTCCTAAGTTCTTATCTTTATACCTATAGGTTAGCACATCTAATCCTCATCAGAGAAGCTTCTTTTTGCAATCAATAATGATTAATATAGAGAATAACAGAAGAAGAAATGCTCTGTTCTGAATATGACATATATATCACAATTTCAAATGCTAACTCTCAGAAATCATTGAGAAAAGGGAGGCAGAAACATTGTAAGATCCATGGCTGTTGACTTACAGAGAAATAGTATTTTCTAGACATGACAATACTATTACACACATGAACTCACTGTAGTCATGACTGCAAGCCCAACATACGTAAAAGTTTGAGCCAGCCAACACACCATCATCTATAGGGAAAAGACTCATAAAATAATTTCACTCTTACCTGAGGTACTATTGGCAATTTATAGCTGATGGGACAAGGGAGCATCAGTTTTCTTAAGAGATGTAGCCAAAGTAGATGTCCCAGAAAGGATGCCCCAGAATGCCGCAGAGCATGAGAGGCAGGTGCCAGTAGATTTTCACACATCCAACTTCATACAGGAAACAATTAAGTGTTCCCAATGGCCTTATAAAAAGGAGAGAAATAGTCTTGGGTTGGATAGGGTAGAAATTGGAGGGGCCATGGGTGTAGATCTGTACACAATGTGTTTTAAGCATATGTGAAATTCTCAAACCTTGAGAAAAATGATGAAAGAACAGCAAATATTTCCATCAAAATACTCCTTTGATGTGGATATAATAATGCAAACTTATGTTAAATGCTTCCAATAACCTTCATAAAAGAGATAAGTAGTTAGGATATTAAAGTAGAGCAGCCCATGCCATATGCACTGCTGTGTCTTCTGCCAAAGTAATTGTGGTCATGTAACTTCGACCTTTGTTTGGGGAAGATATTTATCTTTCTTTGCTCTAATCTGACCTAATTACTTTGTTTTCTATGCCACCATCACTCAGGAAGAACCTAATTGCTTTCTCAGAGATGCCAGCCCTACTTGAAATCTCCAGTATGCTCTGTCACTGGGGGAGATGCAGAGCATCTGTTACAGATTCGCTGCCTCTTCCTTTTGCGATCCCAGCTGCAGCTGTTTCACACACATTTCCCATTTCGTGTTCAGAGCTGCAGAGATGTTGATGTCCATTTTTACTATTAAATAATCTGCTGGAGGAAGACCAAGTTTTTTAAAGGCTTTAAAATATGGAAGCTATGTGGCATACTGTGATCTGTCAAGGACTCACCCAAGGATTTTATTTCTGTCTTCCATGAAGTGACCATGCCCTTTATTGATAATTTTCCAATTAATTACAGACTTATTTAAGCCATACTATGCTACTTCGAGACCAAGCTATCAGTGGTTATGTAGATATTTAATTCTCCAATCTGTTCTCCAGTACTTTCATATAAATGGTGTTTTACTTCCTTTTAATTGAAAATAATTTTTTCATACAGTATACTATCTCTTTCAAAAACAAACAAGCAAAAAAGAAAAAGAATTAACCTAAGAAAAATCACTAAACACACACACACATACACACACACTTGCACATCATAAGAAGAGAAAATTGGAAACCATAATACATAAACAAAAGACCAGTGAGATAAACAATGCCAAACAAAGCAATCTGAGACAAAATACCATTGATTCCATTTTGTTGAACAACCAATGCTAGGCATGGAGTCTGTCCTTTAATGTGGGTTGCATACCCACTGAGACTCTCCTAGAGTAAAGAAAAATTTGGAGATAGTTTCTTGGTTATGAATAGGAGCTCTTGTTTACTTTAACCTCATTGCTGGAAGCCATCTTGTTTGGATATGTGCAGGTTCTGTGAATGCTTCCACAGTCTCTCTGAGTTCATGTGTGTGTCACCCTGCCATGTTGGTAAGACACACTCTTAGAATCTTTCTGCCTCCTCTTCTTCATAGTTTTCTGAACTTTACTGGAGCGACTTGATGAAGATGTCCTATTTAGCAATGAGGGTTTCAAGGTCTCTCAGTGCCTGCATGTTTTCCAGTTGGGGGTCTCTGTATTACTTTTTATCTACTACAGAAGCATGCTTCTCTGATGATAGCTGAGCTAGACATTGACCTATAGGTATAGTTGAATGTTGTGAGGAACCATTTATTGGTACCTTTCTTTTTTTCTCTTTTTTTATTAAATACCAATCCAAATTCGCACTCCCTCCCCTCCTTCCAATCCCCTCCCTCTCCCTCCACAGACCCTCCCCTCTCCAACCCTAAGGGAGTGCCATGCACTCTGCCCTGTGGAAAGTTCTAGGTCCTCCCTACTACACCTAGGTTGAGCAAGGTTTACATCCAATGAGAATAGGATCCCATGAAGCTGGTATATGCAAGTAGAGACACATCCCAGTGTCACTATCAGTGGCCCCTCAGTCTGCCCCAGCTGTCAACCCCCTTCAGAGGGGCTTGGTTGTTCCCATGCTCATTCACTCCCAGTCCAGTTGGAGTTGGTGAGCTACCATTAGCTTACCTGTAGTCAGACAGATGATTATCTTAAATATCACCTTAGATCCTTCGTCCAACAACAGATGGGAACAGAGGCAATGACCCACATCGGAGCACTGGCCTGAGCTCCTAAGATCCGGTTGAAGAGTGGAGGGAGAGAGAGTATGAGCAAGGAATTCAAGACCATGAGAGGGTCATCCACTGAGGCAATTTGCTTGAGCTAATGATACCTTTCTTTAGCAGAACAACAGCATTCGGTTTTCTCTTATGCATGCGTACTCTCTAGACTCAGTTTTTTTTTTCATGGAGTGGGTCTTAAAGTCAATCACACGATGCTTGGTTGCTGCTATATCATTGGTACCTTTCTTGCACTAGTACATCCTGAAGGTAGAGCATGTAGTTGGTAAAGATCTTTTCTCATTCTATACCTTGATACTTTGCCCTTCGGTATCCTTTGCCATACAGAAGCTTTTCATTTATATGGGGTTCGATATCTCAGTTGTTCTTACTGTCTTTGCTATTAGTGTTCTGTTTAGAAAGTCGTTCCTTTACCAATGAGTTCAAGATTGTTCATTTTCTCTTTAGAGAGTCTAAAAGTCTGGCAAAAATCTGCATTTGGCAATGTTTTTGTTGTTGTTGTTTTCTTTTGTATTAGAAGGCTTTTAATGATTACTTCCTTTTCACTAAGAGATATAAGTCTGTTTAAATTACTTGTCTGATATTGATTTAATTTTGTAAGTGATACCTATCAGAAAATTCCATTTCCTTAAGATTTGGTAGGTTATAAATGTTTAAAGTATTTACTTATGATTCTCTGGCTTTCCACGTTCTCTATTGTAATGTCCCTTGTTTTTGTGATTATATAACTTGCAGCTTTTTTCTGTCTTTTTGTTAATTCTTTAGAGATTATCCATCTTACTGGTTTTCTCAAAGAATGAACTCTATGATTCGTTGGTTCTTTATGTTGTTATTTTTATTTCTATTTTATTTTTTGATTTATTCCCTCTTAATACTACCTTCACATGTCTTATACATTTATTTCAGTATGTTAAGTTTTCATTCCCTTTCAACTATAAAAGTTTTGAATTTCCTTGTTAATTTGTGTCTTGAACCATTTAATATCTACTTTCATGTCTTGAACTGTTTCTGTTAGTTCTTCCTTCTGTTTCACAGACTTCATTAAGGACTTTATTCATGCCCTTTTTGAAGTCCTTGACCCTATTCATAATTGCTACTTTGAAGTCCATGTCTTACGCTTCAGCTGTCTAATATTTCCAAGGCCCTACTGCTGCAGTGTTACTGGGTTGTGGCGGAGCCATATTGTCTCGTCTGCTAATGACTGTACTTTTAGATTGATGTCTAGGTGTCTGGGAATGGGACGATTGAGATTATTATAGGTGTTGGTATCTGGTCTTTGTTAGGTAGGTGTCCCATTCTTTAGCTTCTCTGGATCTTATAAAATTGTGGTGACTGTGATTTTCCTGGTAGAGAGTGCTTTTTGGTGCAGATCCTATGTGGCTCCTTGGATTCTCAGATAGAAAGTATTATAATTATTAGAGCCTGACACAAGGAATTGGTGCTGGACTAGAAGGGAAGACTGAGGGGGTTCACAGGAAGAAGGAAAGATGGTTCTTCCAAAAGGTTCCTGGAGGATTCCCCAGAGAGTGGAGTTAAGAGTGGGAGAACAGGCTACTGCAAATGGTCTGCTACAAGGCGGGGGATGATGTTTACTTTCTCTTTTTTATCATTAGCAAGCTGGAAGCTATTATTTTCCTTTTTTCTATGTGAGCTGTGTGCACCATGAGTTTCACACCTGTACAGGGAATTCTACTTAACTTAAAAACTCAGCAGGTGTTGCGCTCCCAAAAGATCTTGAAATGTTTTATAGCATTCCAAATATTTTCTTTCATATTTCCTCATAAAGACAAGAGTTGATAACGTAAACCAGAACAATAAACTGACAAAAATATTGGTGACACCCTCACTCCTAACGACTTTTCTGTACAAGCAGCATTACTGATGCATCCAATTATGAATTTTTCACAGTCTCTGTGGTGCTGACCATTGTGACCCGGGTTAGAAGCTAAACTTCTTTAACACACTCTTGCAACAGGGTTTTATCTGAGTTTTTTCCAGAGTTTGTTTTCCTGGGAAGCAATATGGTAGGCAAATGAAACTTTAAAATGTGTTCTCTAATGGAGGTTCTGTATTCATTTGATCAGCAGGCCTCAGAAGGGATTAAGGTAAATCCCCTGGGAACACTGACTTTCTTCCCAGTGAACTGCTACAAGAGCAAGCTCTTCCAGCCATGGTGTCTTTAGTCTTTAGTCTCTGCATTTGGCAGAGACAGGACTCTAAGTCTCTCATCAGCCTGGTCCACAGAGAAGTTCCAGGATAGGCAGGGCTCACACAGATCCTTGTCTCAAAAAACAAAAGCAAACAACAACAAAAACAAAAGATCAAGCCGCTTGCTTTTCTGGAATGCAATCCAGAAACATTTGCCTGCCCTGTGATCTCTTCCTCCAGCACACATTCTCCCCCCTACTCTCGCCCGTCTTCAAAGTCAATATTATTCTGTTTGAAATGTCAGCTCCCAGAACTATAAGCCAAATTATCTTCTTTACTTCATAAATCAACTTGTCTTTCGAATTCATTCCTTTGGTATAATAAGAATTGAAACATTTACTTTTACATTATAGCTAACTGATTATTGATTGTAACTGTCTGAGTTAGATACAAAGATTAAGAATTTTCAGATCTCCTTTGACTACCTTAGTGTTAACCAAGAATATGACGACACTCTAATTACAGGAAACAGAGTAATATAATTCTTATGAATAGCTGGGACCTGATCATTGACTCCTTCACTTGTCCCTCACACTAAGCAAGTGTTCTAGAGTAGGATCAAATGATATCATTCTCTAAAGCTCCTCATGGATAATAACAATATTCATTTATTTAAATTTAATTGTAAATATTAAAGTTTCTAGTGTCTTTACAACTACATTTAGGTCTTGGGTCTTCTCATAAATCACCGTTATTTATTTATTCAATGAAAAAAACTAACATCATTATATATAATCACTCAGTTATCTGTCACCTAAACATTAACCATAAATTGATTCTCTTTATCTAAAATCAGTGTCTCCTTAGCTCACTGTTTTTCTGCCTTGTATATAAAACCCCTTTGACTCTAATATACAGTTTTCTGCTTCTGATTTTAGAGCTCAATCAGCTGAAATCTCACTTCTAATGTTTCTGATTAGGATCAAAGATATCTGAGATCTACATAAGACAATGTAAATATTTTCAAAATGTTTCCATGGTGTAACTAGGTACATGTTGCTGTTCTAGGAACTCCACAAGTACTACTTAATATAAAAGCATAGAGAAGAAGCAGGGATTGAGTAAAAATATTTTCCACAAATATTATTTACTCTGTATTTTTTTGCCATTGCTTTGTATTACACCTTCCTAAAAGTTCTGTCCCGGTTCCTTTGATGCAACTCTCTTTGCCCATTCCTTAGTTGAGCTCATTCTTCATTTCTCCTTCCCTTGGGTCCTGTTCAGACCTCGCTGTCCTAATTCTGTGTTCGTCCCTCTCTATACCGTAGCCAAGTGCCCTGAACACACCAAGAACTGCAAATCTTTGGGCTCTAGCTTCTCTCTTGTTTCAATTCTGTACTTGTTTTTGCTTAATAAATATCTGTAGAGTTATTTCATTTGTATTTTAATAAATAAAGTTTGCCTGAAGATCAAAGAGTAAAACAGCCCCACTTGTCATTCTTAACGACCAGGCAGTGGTGATACACACCTTTAATCCCAGAAGCCACACTAGTTTGCCACAGAAACTGGCCAGAATTGGTGCACTCCTTTAATTCCAGCCCTAAAGAGGAATATAAAACTGCAGGAGATAGCTCTCACGACAGTCTCATTCTGAGATTGCTGGAGGCAGGATCGCCATTTCCAACTGAGGTAGAGGTAAGAGCCAGTGGCTGGCTGTTTTGTTTTTCTGACCTTCAGGTTGAACCCCCATTTCTGTCTCTGGGTTTTTATTAACTGTGTCACAGATATTGTCATTTGTCAAGAGTCTTCAATGTTAAACATTGCAAATGGTAAAATATCCCACAAATGTCATCATTTTCTCGAAACAACCACTACTTTTAAGCTCACAAATCCAAAATGAATGCTCTTGAATTAGTACATAAGTATTGTAAATCTACACATTTTTGTTTGAGTTCAGTCGGTTTTTAACTTCCTTAGTACCTAAACCAGCTGCTGTATATCACCATCCATAGCTAACTCTCTAAGTTTAATGTTAAAGCTTAGACAGAAATTAGGAGTATAGCATATTGGTGTATTTCTCCAGTTCATGATGGAAAAAGAATCCAATAAAAAATAGGCAACATTAAATTGATATGGGTTCTATAATTTGAATAGCTTCTTATACTACACTTAATGTTTGCAAGCTAAACATCTCTTATACGTGTAATATACATTTAGACAGATGACCAGTTCAAAAATTATGACTGCCTCCGTATTAAATACTTGAAAGTACACAATCATAGGAATAAAATAAAAACCAAACCTTAATCTACAAGAAGAAATCTGTATGCATTCTACTATAGTCATTGTAATTAGGCATCTACTCAGTTAAATGTTTAATCTAAAACACAAATGATTTTCTTTATGTCATTTTAATAGCAGCATTCTACAATGGGCATCATAATAATGTTCATTATGTTAAAACAATATTATGCTAAATAATTTAGAATGTTGAAAATGCTTTAAGGGCAGTCATTTAAAACTCATTATAAATGTTTTCTAGAAGAGGTATAAATTGAATGCATGCCATTCTCATGTTTTATTGTTTTAAACACTAGAAATTCCCAGGAAACAAATCTCCAAGCAAGTAAGTTACATGTAGAACATTTCTTATAAAATTGTGTATATGTTTACAAAATAATGTGAATAGTCAATAACTGAGTCTCTCATATATCTAGTCAAAAATAGTGTGAATTTCTTGAGAGTTAGACAAATGTGGAACAAACTTGATAACAATAAGGATGAGTAGAATAAACATTGTAAAATCAGGAGTACAATATTTCATCAGACTAAAAATTTATTTTTTAAAAAGCACAAAGAAAACATTAGAAGTGTTCCAACACACGCCTCATTTATTATTTTATCCTCATTTATTATTTTCTATGGGTTAACAGCTGTGTCTTTATTTTTTTATTTTTTCCAGATTCCTTGGAATTGGAAGCTGTTGTCTTTAAAAATGATATTTATATACATGCAATAATCATTGAGCTGATGAGTTATTGTTGTAATCTTAATACATGTAGATTAATACTATACACTGCACCCCTAGTATACACACATTATAAAGAGGAGTACATGTTATATGTACATGAATTAATTATTTTTAGGACTTATAATACTTCATCTTATAATTGTTCTATAGTTTATTTAACACTTTTTACTGGTGGTATTTATATCACTTATGATTTCATTTGTGCTCCTTTATTATTTAATGTTAGGTAAGTGTTCTGCAAAGATATACTTATTGCAGACTTAGTTTCTAGTCTGTGGCAATATTAATAAGTTGTTGAACCTTTAAGAGGTGGGGCCTATTAAAATAAATATAAGTCGCAGGGAACTGTTCCTGAGAGTATACTGGGACTAGCATACTTTGAACCCCTCCTCTTGCTCTTTTCTTCCAGGTTCTACCACCCAGTTTCTGCTCTGATGTTCTAACTCATAACAGCTCAACAACAGGTCTAACTAAGTAGGAATCTCTAAAATTGGGAATCAAAATTAATTAATTATCACTTAGATTGTCTCACATGCTTGTGGCAATAATGGAAAGCTTGCCTATCATAATAACCAAATATATGGGAAAAACTCTAAATGTGTATCTATCATTTTGCTATATTATATCTAGTATATAGCCAAGAAATGTAACAAACCATCTTAGTCAGGTTTCTATTGCTGTGATGAAATATCATCCAAAGCACCTTAGTGAGGTTTATTCCAGGTTACAGTTCCATGCCACTGTGTGTTATCTAGGATACAAGCTAGGAACACATATAGAGCAGGTGCCTGGAGGCAGGAGTTTGTTAATAAACAATGGAGGAGTACTGCTTACTGGCTTGCTCTTCATGACTTGCTCATCTTGCTTTCTGTAACATGAGGGCCTGCTTGTCAGGGATTCTGTCCTGCCCAGTTCCACAGCCAGCAAGTCCCAAAGAAAATCACACAGATGATAAACTGATTGGCCCATTAGCTCATGCTTCTTATTAGCTCTTGTAGCTTATATTAACCATTATTCTTATCTATGTTAGCCACATGGCTCAGTACCTTTTTCAGCAGGGGAGGTCACATCCTACTTCTTCGGTGGTCTGGGCAGGACTGCAGAAAGAGCTTCCTTCTTCCCAGAATACTCCTGTTCTCATTGCCCCACCTCTACTTCCTGTTTGGTTTTCCTGCCTATACTTCCTGCCTGGCTATCAGCCAATCAGTGTTTATTTAAAACATAATTGACAGATACAGAATTATTCCACACCACTTTCTTATAGCTCTCAAGACAACAAGCACAGGGGAGGCACTGTACATAGTGTGCTGGACCCTCCCATATCAATCATCAATTAGGAAAATACTAATCTAACCTGGCCATTGTTCTCAGTTGCAGTTTCCTCTTCTCAAATGACTCTGGCCTGTGACAAACTGATGTAAAACATAGCCAGCACAATAACTTTCCATATGTCTCAGATTGACATTTTACTACTTCGTATATAAGCAAAGAGTGGCTTCAGATTCAAAGTGTACTAGTATGTTTAACTCATTCATTAAAGTCACCTTTTCTGTCCAGCTATACTTTGCGTTTTCCTTTTGGCTTTCTGCATTAGTGACAAGAATTTTGAAATTTGTATATCTGCAAGCAATTTCCTGTAAGCAATATTTGCAGGGCACTTCACTTTCTACTAGTAAGAGTTCTCAGGAAATAAATTTTAGTACATACTTCTTCTCGGATTCATGAATAAAATAACTATTCAACTAAATATTAGTAATTCAGAAAAGAGCATCTGTATCCCTTCTATGTGAGCTGCCTGGATCACAGAGGTATTTTGCATTTAAAAGAAATTATCTCAAATTATTTTAAGTATTTAAAAGAAAATGCAGCTGTGCTTTGTTACATGATTGTGGCTAGCTTAGTTCTGCAGAGTGGGCCATCTTTTCTGTCATAGTACTTTAGCACTGGATAACTCCCTCTGCTTTAGAGGGTATGAGGTGCTTCCAATGTCCACAGATGGGCTGTGGTAATTCTCTCTCCATCTAATTTTTTCCTGACTAGATTTTTTTTTAAGATTACATGAAAGACAACTAAGAAGTTTCAAAGCCATTAAGTTTTAGTCATGTGCCATCCTGGTGCCTGGTAGAACCAGTACTTATCAGTCACGCCAACCAACCTCTTTTCATCCTTGTGTCAATTAAGAAACAACATAGGGATACTTTCTCCCCCATATCAATCTTTTGGTATCTTTTTATCTTCTTATGTTTATCTTCATTCTTTTATGGTGCTGCTAAATTCATATGGGAATGCAATGTCCAATCTGTTCAGTCTTCAGGTAATTACTCTGAGTACTTAGACTCTCATTCCACTTTAATAAGGTAAAATGCCAGGATTCATAACGACCATTTTCACAGTAAATGGAGGCAACTGTCTGTCTTAACCTTTGGCAATTCAGCTGATGTTGCTGGCTAATGTATTTGTCAAGGGCATCTTTCTAATGGTGTTTTGGCCTGCTTAGTCATTGTGGTTTTAAGACTATAAATATTGACATTATAATATGTTTTTTTATAATTAACTTTGAATTATACTTATTTCCAGTTGGAGAACTCTGAATAGTAAATAAGATTATTCAAAACATAAAACGCATCAGATCATCTAGATATAGTGAAATAGTCAAATGGTGATTTCTGGACTAATTCAGTGTAAGCATGTGTGCAGCAAAGAATGTAATTAAAAGAACTAGGAAATTAAACAGAGAGAATAATGAATGTCCAGATTGAAAGAATGAGATTATAGAAAGAATGTAGTTATTTTGATTAGACTACATATTCACTAATTCTGTAGGCACACATAAAGTCTCAAAGACATACTCATTTTTCAATTTTTATTTCCCAATAATAACAATGGAAAGGAAAGGATTAATTATTTTTAAGGCCTTTATGTAAAATGAAATATGGAAGTGATCATGTCAGCTGTCTCACAAAACTAAAACTGGCTGTGGACTCAGGTAGTGCTGTCTCCATTCTGCAATATGATTATTAAATCGAGGAGTGTATTGACCCTGCATCGTATAAAGATTACTTTCCTTCATCTCACAGAAAGCTTTTCAATACTACACTATTCTAACTGATGAATATACCTATCTTTCACTTACACTCACCTAAAATAAAATGAAGCCTTTGATGACACACAGAACTATGAATTATATACTTTAACATGTACTATTTCATCAACTAGACAAATTTTCATTCTCTAAAGGTATTCATATTTTAAAACTGAAGCTTTGGGATGATTAAAGAGATATTGTTAGTTGTATTTGTAAATTTTAGATCCAAATTTGAAGCTAAGGTTTCTTAATTCACATATATGAACCTTGTTCCTTCTCTGTAGACTAAGGGCAGAGATCCTTAGCAGAAATTCTAGACCATGACCCGTTTACAGTGAAACTAAAATGCCTAAGTGACATGGGTGATTCCCAACTTTATTATTCCTCAGGTAAACAAATATCAAGTTTTCCACATTTCTCTTTTTCTCAATGCATGATCTAAAGAATAAAAACCCTAACATTTCCATCACAAGCAGAAGTGGATTTCTAATAATATGTTGAGCAGAGTCATTCTTCCTTTTGAAGGATATTTTTCATATTCCTATGCTGACATTTCTTTGCAAAGTAAAAAAAAATTAAAATCTTTAAGAAAAGTAAGTCTGTGTACCCAGTAAAATTATATTGGAGAAAAGTAACTTATCCTTTAGAAGTGGTTGTTAATTGAAGAAAGCTTTTGAATTAGAGATAGGGTTCATGTGCACGTCCAAACTCATTGCTGGGACTCCATCTAGCTTGAATCTCTGTAGCCCTTGTGCAGTCTCTTTGAGTTCATATGTCTATCATTCCAGTTTTGTCTGTAAGGCCCTGTTTTTGATGTTCTCCATCCCCTCTACATCTTAAAATCTTTCTACTTCCTCGTCCACATAATTTTTGGAAGGCTGGTGGTAGGGATTTGATAAAGACTTTTTGTTTAGAACTTTAGTGTTCTAAAGTCTCTCACTCTCTGACTACTACCCAATTGTGTGTCTCTGTGTTAATTACCATCTACTATAAGGTAAAGCTTCTCTGATGATGGTTAAAGAAGGCACAGATCTATACCTATAGCAGAATTCTCTTAGAAATCATTTTATTGATAGGCCTATTGAGCAGATAAATGGTATTTGTTTTTCTCTTATGTTCATGACCAATCAATTTTCAGGTTCTTGGACACCTGTAGTAAGAGGCGAGCAGTCCCAGCCACCCTTGGCTGTGTCCCGCTGCCCAGATAGCTTACACCCGAAATAACCACAAGGAAGTTGTATTAATTAAAATACTGCCTGGCCCATTATCTCCAGCCCCTTGTTGGCTAACTCTCACATATTAGTTTAACCCATCTCCATTAATGTGTATTGCCACTTGACTGTGGCTTACTGGCATGAGTCTAACCATCTCAGGCAGGAGTAACATAGTGTCTGTCACACTTCCCTTCTTCCCAGCATTCTGTTCTGTTACTCTGCCCACTGAAGGGCTCCCCTATCAAAAGGCCAAGGCAGTCTCTTTATTTAACCAATGAAAGCAACACACAAACAGAAGGACGTCCTACACCCTCTGGATGGATCTCCTCTGTCTCTGTCTTTTAAATTATATTAGTGCACAACTCTTGCTGCACCTTTTTTTCTGAAACTTTTCTTCATTTACAATATATTTTCATTCTGTACTTTATGAATGTTTTCTCAATTTAAGTAAACAACATTTTGATTATATAATGTTACCATATCTTTAAAATTTAGTGAAATATCAAGTTATGTTAGAATAACATAATGGTGCCTCTTCACTAAAAGTGTACTTTAAAATATGGTATGGAATTCATGTCCTAACATATAACAACATGAAGTCTTCACATCCCAAGTTAGAACCACAGCATTTTGAGAGGTCTACATTGTGGGTATACAAATAGCCATTTTTCCTCTATGACAAATAATACAAAATTTCTCAGTCATTTACAGTATGTAAGCTGTATGCTTGTAATTTCTTCTTTGCCTTGTGAAGCTTCTAGCTTGCTATCAGGACTCTTCAATTTGCCCTGGAACCATGAATTCTAGAGTATAATAGACATTGGGCCTCTTTTCCATTAGATCCCCTGGAAGAAAAAGAACATCTAGTTTCTGTTAAAAATAATTGCAACAAGGAAATTTAAGGAGGAAATACAAAGTTATGGGGCCCATATTTAAGTGCATAGAGACTTGGTGTGGCCCTGTATCTGGGCATATTCTCCAACTTGCAGGCTTGAATATGCTTATCATTGATTGGCTTCATAAGAACATGCCTTTATCTGAGAGAGTACACTTTATTTTCATATTGCTACTTTTAAATATAATACATATGTGATCCTTACATTGTTAAATTCCTCTAAGCTAATATTATTCTTTTTTTTTTAAATGTGTAGCCCAGGCTGGCCTCGAACTCGTGATCCCCCTGCCTCTGCCTCCTTCAGCAAATCCTACTGGCGTGTGCCACCACTACCGGCTACTATTCTTGATGCTCAGAAAGCTTCCATCACTAAGGATATAGGGAAATGGTGGTGATTTTGCACCCTTTCTCTGCCATGAGTTCTGGCTGATAGTAGTAAACTCTTCTCTTACTGGCATACAAATGCTGTAATGTCACGTTTTGTCCTACATTACAGTTTTAGCTATAAGGGCAACTAAAAAGAGTCCTCTGTCATCCACTAATATGCCTTACACATCCTGATTACTATTATTTCTAATTAAGGATAGTATTTCTTAATAGTTACTACTTGTCTTAATCACAGGGAATCTACATAAGCCATTATCAATGTGCAGTGATAGTATGTCATCATTTTTTTCCTTGAGATTTCAGGTAATATTCAGTCTACTTACGTTTTTCAATACATCCTACTATTTTCAAAGGGAAGATTATGCCTATGTGTTGTGATGATTACTCTTGGTTGTCATCGGTTACAGCTGTTCTTTGTTTTCTGCTTGACGACCTCTGGAAGAACTGCAGTCCACAAATAAGGGATACACCTGTGAGAGGTTTTTTTTTTTTGCCTCTTTTGTCGTGGGTGAATCCACTCCTACTCTGGAGCAATGAATTAGGAAGATACAGACTTTTGATCCAGATCTTGTATCAGAGAGTCTCCTTAGATTTATGCCATATCTTCTGGAAGCTTATATAATGTTATGAACGATGGAAGCCTTTATTCTTTGTCTGTTTGCTCTCCTCTTCTTAGCAAGTCTCTTACTTCACTGTTATTAGAGTCTACTTCTTCAGGATTACAGCACTTACTGAAGACCAACAGAGCCATCAGCCTCATGGATTGAGCAATTTGTGGATTCTTGAACTTTCTGTTCATAGACAATCATTGTTGGATTAGTTGGGTCACGACATGTCTATACATATATATCCCATATTAACTCCCCTTATAACACACATATACATGCACACACACACACACACACACACACACACACACACACACACACACACACACAAACACATTGCCCCAGTGTGGATAGAAAGTAGTGGAGGCCCAGATGTGAAAAGGTCTATGAGAAAAGGAATGTTGCTTTTTCTCCCTTCTACATTGTTGGTGAATGCACAAAGTTTGTTGCTGCTCTCTTGCTGACTTACAGCTTGGACTGGAAACCAATGGCCTTTCCTGAATCTCCCAGACCATCAGTGGGACTACTGAAACCTCTAGCTTCATGAATTACCAGCTACTGGCTGGAGAAGAAGGCCTGCCTTTATAACCATGCTTTCCCTTGGTTCTGCCACACCTTTATTCTCAAGCACAGGCACTATTGTGATGTGTTGATAGAACAATTCTTGTATCATCCACTATTTTCCAGTTCCTTTGAATGTGTACCATAAAAAATAAACCTAAAATCACATTTCTTACTTTTAATGTAATACAATAGTTTCTCTGTGCAGAGATTCAGAGAAAAAAAATTAATCTTCAGCATGTAACTTTCTGCTCAAACAGTGGATTCTCAAGTTGACTGGTTGAACTATTTTTGAGATATATGCTTGCTATTTGACATGTGTGGACACAATTTCTCATTATTCTTGTTAAATACTCCCAACCCCCAAGGGATACTGCGGATACCAAAAAGTCACTTAATAAGAGGAGTAAGCTACTTGATACTTTGTTTCTGTTGAAGAACTCAAATATAAATGTTTGATAGGCACCAAAACATTATCACCTGTTAAAAACAGAATGTAAACTTTGACTTTGTAGAGACAGAGTGCTATATCTAAGTCAAAGATTTCTCTTCCCAACATCATATAACTCATGTGCATTAACATAGCCTCCCTTTTATAATGGAAACTCTATTCAATCTAAGCCTTCTCTTGAGACAGTGTTTAAGCCCAATGTTTATTTACTGTTGAATTGTGTATATTTTTAAAACTGGAACCTGGCATGAGTACAATGTCAGCAGATGTCTATCAGAGCTTCAGACTGGGAGAGACGCTGAAAGAGAGTTTATAATGCTGTTTCCCAGCTCTGCCTGCGGCTGTCAGAAAGCTAAAGGACTCTGTGGCCTTTCTGCATATTATTATTTTCATCAATAAAATTTGCATTTTAATCTATAGGCATGTTATATCATTCTGTCACTTACTATCAACATCCTGTCTACAGTTGTCAAACTGGAACATGATGGTCTTGACAGAGATTCTTATTCCACTTTGCAAATATTGCTTGCATCGTTGAAAGGGTACTATATCTTTGATCAGAATGTATAGGACATTAGAGGGACCTAAAACTTCATTTAAATAAACAAAAGTGGCTTTGTGAATAATTATATTGCCATGATTAGTCAACAGTTTGAGAAACAATGACAGGAGTCCCCACAGCATCTGGAGCATAGAATCCCAGGTGTTCCAAATGGAAAGCATCCCCCTTAGTTCTGTTTACCTGCGTTACTGGAAATTACACATGCATATCAAAGCAGCCATGGCCAGGCACAGCACAGAAAAGATTTTAATTAAAAATATCCATACACTGTTGGCCCAATTATACCTATGGACTTGATGAAATCACTATTTGAGCAAAGGTATAAATTAGCATGACCTACAGAGTATATTTAGAAAATATACCATGATACTGGATTTCAAAGAAAGACCATCTATTGAACCAGTAACACTTTCATCTCCTGGAGGGCTACTTAAAGAGAGATAAAAAGAAGCACACACACACAAAAAAAAATAATCCTGTGCTTCACATTCTCAAAAACAACCATGAAGTAAGTGTTTTCTAAATAGTATTACCAAATATGTTTGGTAAAATATCCCCAAGGAAGCTATTCAAAATTCCATAAATCTGCTGAAAGTAGCCTTTTATTTTCTAATGTTTAGAGAAAAACAAAAAAGATTTCACAAAATGTAAACTTGAAACTTTATAGTGTATTGCATTTGGATTGTGTGACTAAAATACCCTTTGGCTCCCACAGTGTTCTGTGCTTCTTTTTGAGTAATCCTAAAATTCTACATTTATTACTGTTTTCCCTTCCCTAGTTCTATTGTAGTTAGGTGTTTTGAACAGAGCCCTGCAGCAGAGATTGAGCTTCACCTTATTTCTGAGCTCAGCTCTACAGTCAGGAAGAACTAATTGTTTATGTGATCCCTGCTTATTCGTGTCTGTGCAAGAGTGGTGCAGAAAGAAAGCATTAAAGCATCGGTAATGACTGGCAAATTAAGGCTGGGGATCAACATGCTTCATGCTAGTTTTGACTCCTGGCTCTTGGAAAACCCCAGACCATGAACAGATGCAGCAGCAATGGTTTGCCTCAAAGAGCATTGCTTACTACTCTGACCTTTATTGTAAAGAGCTAAGCAGGAGAGAGCAAAGAACCAGTTATGATTTGCCACTGGAAGCTATAAGATGCTCTATTTTAAGGCTTTCATTTTTATTTGTCATCTTATATTTTATGAAATATATATATATATGCTCTTTGACCCTGAGTGTAGAATTTCATATTTTTGTTGACTCCACAAAGTATAAAGCCGTGTAGGCATGAACTGTTCAATGAATTGAAATTAAATTCAAGAAACACCATATTAATTTCCTATTAAATTATTTACTTAAAACTAAAAGCATTTATAGAACACACTCAACCTTTTCTTTATTAAATATTATGTGTTTAGATGTTCACAAACCTTGTGTTTGATAAAGCAATGCCATTTTGAAGATTTTTCTATGGAGAGTTGTAAGCCTGAGTCATTTCAATGACTTCAAGTGATGACTTACTCAGAAGAAACTATTACATTCAAAGAAAATCTGCACTAGTTTCTGCTAGGCAGCTTCTTAGTACATAAGCATATCAGTATTACAATCTTTGGATGTTTCTGTACATCATATTATATTCATAAGAACTGTACACTGTACTATTTATATGGAACATTATCAAATTATCTGACCTAGATTTCATATTCTCTTAATCTGGGCTGTCACTCATGCTCTCTCAAAGCTTTCTTAAATTGTACATTCTCTTTACTGACTGTAGTACTAGTCTGTGAGAAATATCTTGACTGTGTTCAGACACTACAGCACATGCCATTTCACTCATTTGACTTAAGTTTTGCTCTTCTGGGTTCATACAGAGCATTTTTCCCACAGAGTATCTCTTCTTTATGTAACTGCTATAAATTCTCTTTCACTTTCCTGGGAATATACTGAGTAGCACTTCAATGAAAATTATTATATATTTATTTAAAGTTTAGTTTTAGGCAGTACATTGAAAGCAAAATTATACATTTGTGTTTTGATAGAGCATACATTGTATAATTCATACAAGAGTGCTAAGACTTAGATCTCTGAATGCCTGGTATAGGAATCTTGGACACAGGTATAGCAGTCGGTGATAGTACTAGGAAGCTATAGGACTATTAGGAGGTGAGGACTAAAAAGAGGTTTTTGGATCCCTGGTGATCAACTTTAAGGGTTTTTTTGAGACACCCCCAAACCTTCCTTTTTTTCCCAATCACCATAAGGTATCCAGTCTTCTTTACTGTAGTGTCTTTAGTGATGACTTTTGCCACCACCTGCTCAAAACACCATCACCAAGTGACCACAGACTGAAACCATTAGATATAACTAGTATTTGCCTTAAGCTGTTTTTTCTCAGGTTGTTTTTTTGTTTGTCATTTTTTTTATCATAAAGAAAAGTTGATTACCACAAGATGATTATATATATATATTTTTTCAAATATTTATTATTTACAAGGAAAATATTCAAATCACTGTATTTTTTCTAAGATGTGCAATATATTCCTATTTTGCCACTCATCCCTCAGCTCTCTACTCCGAGTGCATACTTCCTCCCCAGTGGTACCCAACCTGGGTGACCCATGCTCTGAATCTCTCAAATTTCATGTGACTGACAATTTCAGATTCTACCTGAGGAAGAGATGTGACTCTTGTCTTTCTGTGCCTGGTTGATTTCATTGATATAATAACCTCCCACGGCCATGTTTGGCGATGATGAGATTTTTTACCTTATTTTCACATCTTTATCCGTTTGTCATCTCTGTCTTCCCTGGCTATTGTGACTGCGGCAGAACGTGTAATAGAATAGCTGTCTTATGATTGAACTGACTTCATTTCCATAGGATTTATTCCTAGGGTAGGACTGGAGAATATACAGTAGATTATGGTTTTTATTTTCACTCTACGAAGAGTTCTTAATGGATGTACTAGTTTATGTATCTACTCACAGAGTATAAGACTTCTCTTTCTCTATATCCTTCTTACTAGGCCTACCATCTTTAGTCATTTTGATAGTAGTCATTCTTACTATCCAAAAGTGATACCTGGTATAATTTAGATTTACATTCTTCTGATGATTAGTATAATTTGTTTTTTATATACTCATGTAGTTGTGCATGAATATTTACATATATAATTATAAATAGTTAATATGTATTTGCATTTATATCACATGAATACTACTCCAGCAGCTAAAAGCTTGCCTTATAGGATACATGGTTAATGCCCTTCAAATGTTACTAATGAGAAAGATATAGACTGATTAGTTTGGTTATTTCAAATAGAACCATATTTAAACACTTCATTAATTCTAATTGTAAGAGTAATCAAAAGCCATTATTTAATTTTAAAAATGTAACAGTTAATGGACTCTATTCTGTTCATTCTCTGTACAGGATTTTCATCTTCTACATCCCTGCAATAAAATACCGTCTTTCCCCACTCAAATTTCCAAGAATCTCTAGTACTGGCACATTACCCATGGCCCTAACAACCTGTGTCATACCTACCTTCCCTTGCACGGAGAAACCTGCTGTGGTTTCTCCATGCAGCTGAAACCTGCATGAGTCTGTCAATTTGCCCATTAGAACACTGCAATGCCTAGAACCCCATAACTTCATTTCTTTAAGGTCCTAGAAGATGACTAGTTGAGTATAATACCTGAAAGAGTGTAAGTTTTCTCTTGTAATTCTGTGGTGGCCATTACTGCTGTTATTTCTTCACGACACTAGTGCCAATTCAAGAGGAATTGTGTCAGAGACAGGGGACATCCCTTCTTCTCCAGAGTTGAAAGGTCTTCCAGAAATTTTGCTTGATTGCTTTGCTCCAGAAATATATCTTATTGTCTGAGAAATTTTACTAGGTATTTCACACATGTAAATCTGGATATATGTTTATAACCATGAATGTGTTTACCTGACTCAAAGCTAACTCCCACAGATGGATGGGCCCTAGACACACTGCCTATCATAAGCTACATTAATTGCACTATGCAATATGAGACAAAACATGGATCTAAAAGTTCTAATATAGGAAAAATTGAATTTATATTATTTTAAATAGATTATCCCTAATGGAAAAACTGTTAGTATAATTCAATCTACCTGTTAAAATGTACAATCTAGAGGTTGAAAATTGCATATGTAACTTTCTAAAATGCAAGAAAATCATGCTAAAGAATTTTTTTTGTTTTAACTTTTGGACGAAGAAATGCATAATGCTGATATTGCCAAGAAGAAGTGTTAGTATGCAGTGACAATATATTATCACCATAAATGTTTGCTGTGGCAGACATTTCCCAACAGTCATGGGTAAGTTTCTCATTCAACTTATGTATAGCAGAAAATTTCTCCGTGAGATTTTGATTTCACAATTAGTTCATTATTAATTGAACTTTTACGGAAAATTCCCACAAATATGGATAAAATAGAAGGTCTTTTAATTCACAAAATGAGTGTTAAGATTAATTTTAGATGGTATATTTGTGGTATACATATTTTTATAGAAATTATAAAAATAGAAGTTATAAGAAAATAGGAATCTGTTTTGATACAATTACATTAAACTCTGTGTCCAAAAGTGCCTTTATCAGTTGTTTCTATCATCTTATTGGCATCTTCCTCTGGTATCTCTGTACTTTTCAAAAGTGTTGATTGCGCTGCGGACAGAAAGAAAGTACAGAGATCATAGAAGTCAGGTTTAGAAAACAGAACCAAACCCAATGTAAGTTTCAGATTATAGCTACCTCTATAATATAGAGTATATATCAATGTAATTTTCAAACAATAGTAGCACACAAATTCATGACTTATAAACACATACAGAAACAAAATAATTTTCATAATAAAATATAATAACTTTATGAGTATGTCATCAAAGACTACGACACAAAGGGTTGGCATGTTAAAAATTACGAGAATGGCTATAGACTACTGGAAATACACTGTTCTGCACTTCCTTGGTGTGAGTTTGTACACAATGACTCTTTTGCTATGTTTTCAATATTATTACATTTGAGATTTAATTTATAAGCATGTATCATATTATAAGCATGACTGCCACTATAGGATACATATGTATGTGTGTATATGTATACGTATGTATGTATATGTATGTATATCTTTTGCAACCGTTATATATATATATACACGCATACATGTGTTTATGCGTATATATATATATATAACTGTTGCAAAGATTTTATTTGTAATTCTAAGCAGTAATAGTTTATGAAATGGTTTCAACTTGTCTGTAGTTTGGAATCTGAAATCCAGTGAAATTTAAGATGTGCATAAATGCTTAAAATGGATTATTAAAATCACAAGAATTGATTATAAAAAATTAAGTTTATTGATTTTATAAAAATGAAGAGTAATTAGGTATCTTAATCTAAATTATTATACTCTAATACTAATATTTTTACCACTTACTTTAATTAGTTTATCTATAATTCAGTGTGTTATATGCTAAGTTGCATAAAATATATTGAAACCCCAGCAATCATGATAAACTGAAATATCCAAGACATTGGATAATTAGCACCATAATTGAAAATAAATTACTAATAAAATACAAGTTATCTCAGTATTATTGTTCTATATAAGCTGTAAGTGAGACAAGGCTAATTTTATGTTTTCTGAGCAAAAATAAAAAGCATACAAGGAGCTGAACATGATGAACTTACATTTAATAAGATAATTTGATTGACATAGCTAAATCATCTTCCTTTATAGTGAGTTCATGCACTGAGTATGGAACACAGGAAACTGGCACACGGCTATGACCTGTGTTACCTTTCTCATTCCTCCCAAGCCGCAGATTGCTGGGCCCCAGGATGTTCATCTTAGTCTCTTCTACTTTGTCCTCATGAGAGGTTATTGTTAGGAGTGCAGATTACATCTCCTTCCCTACTCTCTATGGAAACTACTCATTTTCTCCATCATTTTCTTTTGTCCTGGGCCCATTTTGTCCCCTTCCTTTCCATTATACTTATTATTTTCCCCACACCTCTCAGGTCCCCTCATTGGTTCACACAATTTCTTATATCCAAAAAATATTCCTTGGTTTGACTTCTTTTTCCTCATTATTTCACAGCCTTTCTCAGTATCATGTATAACTTAGTGTGATTCCACTTACTCTAACTCTAAGTCAAAATTTCTAATGCGAACTTTGTCTTAAATTCAAGTCATATGTCAAATCACCGACTGGATGTCTCTCTGGAATTTCCATATTCAAATCATTTTAACATATTTGCTGCACAACTCATTTTCTTTTTCTCAATATTACTCCTTTTTATTCTTCATTTTACTTTCTGAGAAAAAAAGACAGTTTAACAAGCTTTATTCTTTTTTTAATTCAAAATAAGTGTAGCTCCCTATGGCTTTTCTCTCTTTATTTCAGTTCACATCCATTACACCCCACCCTTAGTTATTAACTGCACACCATTTTTTTCTCCAGCATGCCTACTGTTACTGCCATGGCCATCTTATTGGTAATGTCACTTTTCAGGGTAAGGTTGACAGAATTCAATTAAAAGTGAATTCTCGCTGTGGCACAGGAGACATCTAGTAGGACAGGAAAGTTTAGTTTGTCTGCAAACAACCCAAGCAGAGATGTGATGTGGTGTTCATTCGAATTTCACTTCTCAGAATGGCGCCAGTTTATCATCCCTAACTCAGGGTATTAAGGGAAATACAATAGTGAACGTAGGTAGAACAGCTAATGCATATCTTTCTCTGTTTTTGTGTGTTTGATGTGTTTTTCATTTGCCAGTATCTGTCTGTAAGAACAGAGTTTTATCATGACATAGGCAATAGGTGAATGTAGGTCAGGTATGACTACAGGACAATATTATGTATGTTCCAGCAACGAAACTGGAGATATTTAGAAAACACTGAAAGACAAAGTAAAATTGGTAAAGACTAGTTAGATGATAGATATAAAGATAAATAATTAGATTATAGTATATGACATGATACATAGATTAATAGATAGAAATATTTTGCTGATGTTATTAGTAAAGATTAAATATTAATAGTTGACCATGATCTTTCTAAATGAAAATTTTGTTTCTTCCCCCTTGTAGATAAAGCTCCATAGCATGATCTCCTTCCTATTATTTCTAATGTTCTACAAACATAAAAGTAAATAGATAACCATTTCTTAAATTCTACATATTAAAATAAATAAAATTGATGGTTTGGTGTTGGGAACTATACAATGAATTTTTTTTCCCTGCTCAAATGCACACTGTCTTGTAGTTCTAGAGGTTTGCCAGAAACAGGAAAAGAACACAGAGTAAGTATAGTGGGGATGATACTCCAGGTTTAAATACTTGCTTAAGTAAAAAATTAGCATGCTCATACTAACATATTTTAATTAATTCTGTCATGAAATAGTAATTTATGACTCTAAATCTCATAATGACTCTAGAGATCTCAAAAGTATCAAGGAAAATCTGGGAATGCTTTAAACTCAAGGAGTAAAGGGAAAATACTTGAAGTCAAATTATAATGAATTCTGCTTCATTTCTCATGCACAGTCAGAAAAAAAAATTGAGTAGATGGAAAATTAGAAAAAAAAGCAGATCAGATTAAGGGAGAAATGGCAAATATGCCAGAATTCAGCAAAATTGTTGATAATTTATGTTAAATTTTATGACCAATTGAATATTTTTGCATACATTCTATTTGCTGTTGCCAGTAATTTATAATACATGCTGAATCTTTTATTCTACATGTGAACTTATTATTATTAAATTATTATTGTATAATTAAAAATAATAACTATTAAATGTTATTAGGTATTATTTTTCAAATACACTTAATATGTTGTAAATATACAAGCATCAAATAACATATGTGCATCCACTAAAATTTGCATTGTGTATTTTCTTGTGGCACAACAATGCTAAAATAATTTAATAACAATTAAAGTGATTAAGAAAAGTAAATAGAGAAGACAAAAAAGGTAAGGAGACAGATACAAATTAGAATATTATTTAAATATACAGAAAACATCTTAAAGATAATTTTCTAAACAATGTTCTTTAAAGCCATAATATGAAGTATAGTCTACCAGGGCAACCACCTGACAAGGCTAAGTTCTAAGCCTTCTTGTCCCTATGTATCATCAATTACACCATGAAAGTACCTGCGTTTGCATTGTTAGATGATTCCTTCCTTTCAAATGCTTATCACTATAATTTTAATTCTTGTTCACTATTATTACTTCTTAACTAAAGAAAATAATCTAACCAATGTTTAACTTACAATGTCTCTTAATGATGGGCTATTTTCAGCAATTCTGTAAATTACAGAGTAAATTCAACACGGAGTCTAGTCAGTGCAGGAGGAAATGTTGGATCTATCCAGCTGTTAAGAAATAAGATATCTACATTAAGGGAGTCATTTTGGGACTGGCAAGATACTTGGCTCTAGAGGGGATCCCAGGTGGCCATGGGGATGTCCCCTGCAAAGGTGCCTGAACTGGCCTTGTCCCATAGTCACATTGATGAATATCTTGATCACCACCATAGAAATTTTGTTTGATGGATGGAGATAGAGACAGAGACCCACATTCACATCAAAGCAATGGACAAAGCTCCCAAGGTCCAGTCAAAGAGCAGAAGGTGGGAGAAGATGAGCAAGGAAGTTAGGACCTTGAGGGGCTGGACCACCCACTGAGACAGTGTGCCTGAACTAATGGGAGCTCACCAAATCCAGCTGGACTGGGACTGAACGAGCATATGATCAAACCGGACTCTCTGAATGGGGCTGCCAATGGGGGCGGACTGAGAAGCCATCAACAATGACACTGGGACCTATCTCTTCTGCAGGTATTATCTTTTTGGGAACCTAGTCGATTTGGATGCACACCTTCCCAGGCCGGGATGGACGGGGGAGGGCCTCAGACTTCCCACAGGGCAGGGTACCATGCCCTCTTTTATGGAGGCAGGGGGAGGGAGAAAGGGAGGGGCGGAGCGGGTGGGGACTGGGAGAATGGGAAGAAATGTAAATTTTTTTCTGAATGAAAAAAATAATATGGGAAAAAAAGAAATCTACACATGTGAAAGCAGACTCTCAAAGAAGACACTTTGTTGTTTAGTTCAAACAATTAGAGGTAGATATTTTGTGGCTGTGTAAGGCAAATGCCTACCACTGATTCTGGAGATACAGTCCTTTGATGTCTCAGTAGAACACTCAGAGCTAAGCAATTAGATGTCACAAAGTGAGAGGGAACAGAAACGAGGAGGAAAATAGTCCCCTCAAGGACAAGGAGGCAAATGATAAGACCTCCACATCCTCTCAGTTCTCCTGTGGAGCCCTGACATGCATGAAAGCAGTCACCATTTGCTTTGGGGGCTGTGCCTTGAGAACAGACCTACTGAGTGTCAGTGAGAGAAGCAGTCTTCCCTGAATATGCAGAAGCAGGTATCCAGGCTGAAAAGAATAATAAATAAATTCTATTGCCAGTATCAATACAAAGAGAGAAGCACATTCATTTAAATATATGTGCCTGATCAGATATATTTAATATAAGAAAAAATCAGTCTGTAATATTACTGCAAAAATGACAAGATAGTTTCCCAACTATTTATAAAACTTGTCAAACTCAGGTTAAAAACCAGAACCAGCTAAACTGTTTCTATGAACTGCCTTAAACAGTGTAGTGAAGAAAGGTTGGTTATAAAGTGTTGCTTATTTCTTCTCCCTTCACACCCTCTATCCCCATCTTATGGAAATAGCACTGACTAGAGGGTTGAAAAATTTATGTCCTATCCTTTCTCATAGTGAGACTTGCTGTAATACAGCAGTTGTGTGAGGGTCAGCATCGCAGATAAGTTTGCCATCTTCCCATAGCCATGGTTTCTGGAAAGGACATTAAAATGAACTACATTTTTGTAGTCTTTGAACTCTAGTTTTCAGAGTGGGTACACCTGAGTGTGAGTGCGAAGTGCTGATGGTGGGAGCCATTGATGCTTCCCAGCTTCTAGATGACCGCTAGGTTCATGCAACCTTAGACTTAGTGAGTGGGCATTCCTTGACATTCCCTCACCAACCCCTCACCACAGTCATGAAATTCCCTTAAAATATCTACAGCAAGTATCTGCACTTGCATACACTTAGACAGATCTGAAAGGAGACTAGAAAAGTGTAAAGTAAAACAAATTGCAAAGAGCTAAACAAAATATAAACTAATGTTTTATGCCATTCTTTTGATATCATTAGACCAGTTATATGAGGTAAGAATACAAGAAAGCCAATGACTTCAGGTTTGTAGCTTTTGAACCTTACTTATATTAAAAGATGGGAAACACATTCATTAAAGCCACTGTTGTAGCAGGGGAGGACAATAGGAATAAGTAGAATCAAATTAAATTCCTAATATGCATATACATACCTCTCTTATTTATTTATATAATATATATGTGTACACACACATACAAATTATAATGTGTACTTCTTTTCTTTTTGAAAGTATGTGGAACATTTACAATTTCAATATTCAATGTGATTTTATCCAAACAAGGCATTAGAAAATTTTCAAAACTAGCCATCCAAGGCATAGTATCGCAGCAAAACCCATGTCACTGAAGTTAGCTTTCCACTATGTAACAACTATCTGAGATAAGCAACGGAGAAGGGAAAAGCTGATTTGTGGTTTTTGTCTAGAGAGACTTTGGCCCATGCTGAACTGGTATCTTTGCTTGGGATCTCTTGAAGTACATATTGAAGTTGGAATCACACAACAGAGCAAATTGGCAACCTCATAGCCCAGGAAGAAAACACCAGAGACCTGTCTACTAGTCGTCTTATGGAATGCCGGTGACATCAAACTTCCTGCTAAGCCTCAGCTCTTAAATTTTCTCACTCTTTCCATTAATCTCAAGCTAGGAATCAATTTGTACACGCATAAGTTTGGGAGATAGCTAAGATCCAAATTATTTACACTAGAAAATATTACACAATGTGAAAAACCATTTTAAAATAGTAGAGTCTATTTCTAAATGAGTAATACCAATAAATCAAAATGAACATTTCAAATGGCTTAAATATACGGTAAAAGAATAATATATGGAAATATTTGATCAGGAGGGGAAGTAAAATGTCTGATGTTCTTTCTCGTCAACAGAAAGGTGTCAGATCTGAAACAGAGTAGCTTTCAGTGTTGTACTCGAGGCCATACCCCCTCCTTCGTTAACAGCATAGGTTCTACCCGCTCTCCCCAATACTCCAAACTCCCTCCCTTTGTATTTTCAGTGGGCAGCAAATGTATTTCTTTTTAAATTAACAAATAATGTCCACTCCAACTACAAAATCATGGGCCATCTGTGGTCTAGTCACGTTCGTTTCTTTAATCACTATCTGGCTATTTGCATGCAAAGCTAGCAAAGGGAGCAATAGCAATAGGGATGACATTTGAAAAGCTCACAAAACCTAAAATATGATCTTCTAGCACTTTACTTAACATCACTTTTTTGTGCTCCCTGCCAGCTCTGGCAATTCCACTCTGCTCTGCCTCCTGCTTGGTGACAGCAATGCCTTCAGCAATTGAAGGACATTTGACTTTTAAAGAAAAGAAAATAGCAAGAGAAGATAAATGATATTACATTCCTCCTTTTCTTTCTTCCTGTGGAACTACAAGGTAGGAAGTATATAGGAAATATAAGAAAGAAAAAAGCCAGGATGTTACCACATTAAATAGTGGTGTCCTATGTCCGCAGTAGTCAGGGAAAACTATCTGATCTATGATTCTACTTGTCAAGAGATACTTATGGGTCTTTATGTTTAATTTGTTTTTATTGCATGTACAAAGCTAGTATTCTGGGCCTAAAGAAATGGTTCAGTGGTTAAGAAAGCATTGTGACAATCTCTTCTTAATTAATTAATTCAGTTGCATCTGAATGTCTTCTTAGTAAGTAGGGAGATTTTCACCACTAGAAATTTTGTTTTATCTTTAGGGTGATCTGCATTAGAGGTCACTTCTCATTCTCAGAATCCCACCTACACCTCAGAAGAGGTTTTCAGACTTTCCAAAGGCTCATCAGCACCAGTCTGTGTTTATGATTTTTGTTTTGTTTCTATTTACTTTATCCCAAATTTCAGAAATCTGTACACTGACTGTCAGAAAAATATGACAAAGTTTTAAAAGGGTATCTTTCTCTAACAGGGAGAAGGCCCCAGTTCCAAAGTCCTGGGTCTTGCAATTGAGCGGTTTCCCTTCATAAATTCCAAGAACCAGAATCCCAGATGTTGTCCTCATACAACCTCTCTCTCTCTCTTTCTCTCTCTCTCTCTCTCTCTCACTTATCTTTTTTTCTTTTTCAAAATATTTTTTGCATCTGGAGAATAGCACTGACTACTGTCCCAGAGGACCCAGGTTAAATCCTAGGTTCAATTCCCAGCACCCACATGGCAGCTCACAATTGTCTGCAGCTCTATAGTCCAGGGGACCATGACACTCTGACACAGACATACATGCAGACAAACTACTAATGCATGTAAAAAAATTTTTGAATATTGTTTTTCCTCTCTCTACTCCTTCCAGATGCTCCCCCAAACTCTGCTATAGATCAATTACTTTTTTAGTCTTTCATTTGCAAAGAGGAATCTCATATAAGAAACAAGTCATTGAAAAAATAAAATTAGAAGATAAAATGAAAACTATTATACCACAGTTGGACAAGATAAATCAACAAAAATTAAACAATAAAAGATACCCAACAGAAGAATAGAGGACAAAAGAATCAGAGACCAAGTTGTTTACATATTTGAGAGTTCTATGAAAGCATGAAACTAAAGGCTATATTATAAGCTCTAGTATATATACAGGAGACCTAGTGTAGTCCCTCATAGGTCCTGTATGTGTTGCTTCAGTCTCTGTGGGATCATAGAAGTTTTGCTCAGTTGTTTTAAAGGGCCTTGTGTTGGTGTCCTCTTTCTCCTGTCTCACCCACTCCTACCTCCACTTCCAAAAGGTATCTTTAGCTCTGAGGGAAGGGATTTAATGGAGACATCCAATTAAGAACTGTGTATTCAATGGTTTCACTCTCTCTTTTAAATTTGTCGTGGGTCTCTGTATTTGTTCCCATCTACTGCAGGAGACAGTATCCCTTACCTTACCAGCCCACTTGGGCGTGGCCACTTATCCTATTTATGTTCATGTGGGAAGGGATTTAATGGAGACATCCAATTAAGAACTGTGTATTCAATGGTTTCACTCTCTCTTTTAAATTTGTCGTGGGTCTCTGTATTTGTTCCCATCTACTGCAGGAGACAGTATCCCTTACCTTACCAGCCCACTTGGGCGTGGCCTCTTATCCTATTTATGTTCATGTAAAGTGTGTGTCCAGGCTCTTTTCCAGCTGCGGGGTTTGGTTTCTGTTCTCTGTTCCAGCAGAGGATACTGATTTGTGAGTCTACCCCTAAATATATAACCTCACTATTATTCTCAATTCTTAGCTAGAGTGGGATTTCTTTTAAGCATCCCTCTTCATGTACCTATCTATGAGTATAGTGTAATGACATTAGGAGTCATTTTATTGCTATATTTTTAGACCAGTAGTCTTTGGCTAACCATAACACTCTGTCCTATCTAGATTCTGGTTCTTGATCATTCATGCAGTGTCTGGTATAGGTCCTATCTCCTGGAGTGGGATTTAATTCAAATCAAACATTGACTGGTTAATACCACAAGCTCTGTGCCACTATTGCCCTAGAAATGTTTTGCAGGCAAGCCAGATTGTAGATCAAAGGTTTTGTGGTTAGGGTGGTTTTCACTTTTCTCTTTTGATAGCCTGTAGAGTACCTTTCCAAGTCACAGACAGAAAAACACAGCAGTGACCGTTGTATATAGGTACCAGCTTGACCTCTCCATGTTCAATGAGTTGTGTGAGAATTGCCTTCATTTAAGGGGTCTTCCTGTCAGTCAAGAAAAACAACCTATTGTCTTGACAACAGCCTGGGTTATCTGGGAATTAAGACAAGAGCATCATCATTGAAATGTTTTCTGAGAATCGGCATATAGAAGCTGTGCTCCATATGTGACCAAGATTGTACCTTGTGCTGGCACCAAATTTTGATACTATAAGAGAAACTCAGATAGTGCTGGTTTTGAAGGTGTTCAGGAGTCATAGAGAGCAGCTAGGGCTTGACCCTGTGTGGCAGGGTTGGAGTCCCTGAAGAGAGACCAGGAGAGGCTATTGGTGAAAACTCAACCCATTAAGAGTAGAATACCCCAATATTTTTGGAGATTTCAGTACCACGAGTTGACCAAAAAGAACAGCAGTGGCAAAGTAGGGTCGCCAGTAGGAGCTTAGAAGACAAGTTATATGTGCTTCAGCGGGCAGAGCCAATGAAGTAATTCAAGATTCATGAGCGAATCTCAGACATTAGAAATTGAATTATTTATATTGCTGGAGTTCAGTTTTTATCTGTTAAGACTGTAACTGTGCTCTGGGTCTTCCCTTTTGAAGTAATAAAGTTTTTAACTTATTTTTATCTTCATGTGCCCACAGTCAAGGAACTTTGGATATTGAACAGTGGATTTTAAAACAGACTGACTTTTTAAGTGTTTGAATTTATAAAGACTGTGGAATTTTTAGACTTTGGAATTTTTTTTGTAATGTTTCCATTAATGAATAATTTTTGGAAGGACAAAAAGAAAAGGCTATTACTTAACAGTCATCTATTTATTGTGTGTTAAGGAGATAAGGTATCAATTGTCTAGTTTTACCTCAACTATACACAAGCTAAAGTTATGTGAAAGAATGGCTGCTTAATTGTGAAAATACCTTTGTAAGACCCAGAAGTAGGACATTTTCTTAATTAGTAATTGATAGGGGAAGATACAATCCATTTTGGGAGGTACCATTCCTGGGCTGGTGGTCCTAGGTTCTACAAGAAAGCAGACTGAGAAATCTGTGACAACCAAGCAAGGAAGCAACACACCTTCATAGCCTCTGCATCATCTCCTAACTCCAGGTTTCTGCCCTGTTTAGCTTCCTGTCCTGACTTCTTTCAATGACAAACTATGATGGGAAAGTATAACTCCAATATGCCTCTCACCTGCAGAGAAAAAGAAAGGTGGGGACTTTGGTATAGGAATATCAGAGTGGGTGCAAAGTATTTGCTTCACAGGCCTAAAAACTTGAATTTGGTCCCCTAAACCCACATTAAAAGAACAGATATGGGCCTGGAGAGAGGGCTCAACAGTCAAGAGCATTTGCTGCTCTTGCAGAGGATCCGAGTTTAGTTCACAGCACATACCTTGGGGGTCTCACAATGGCCTGCAGCTCCAAATCAAAGGAAACAAAATCTCTGGTCTCTGCAAACACTCTACATATTTGAACATGTTCACGCACACACACACACACACACACACACACACACACACTCACACACACAACATGTTTTTAAAATAGAAGGCATTATGCTCTTTCAGAGGACCCAAATATCTTTTCTAGCACATATGTGTATTGCTTACTACCACCTGTAACTCTCTCTCCAAGGTCTACGCTACCCTCTCTGATTTCCACTTCTACCTGAATTCATGGCACATACACACTACCCCCACCATGCATAGCTAGACATAATTATAAAGATCATGTAGACAGAACCTAATGAATGATAACTGTCCCGACCCAATTCTCTTTCTTTGATGCTGACACAGCTGCCATCCTTTACCATGTGATGGAGCCAAGACCATCATCACTTTTTTATTTTTTTTAATTAATTAATTTATTTTTTCCATACATTGTTTTGTTTTATTTTTTCCATTCAAGAACATAATTAAAGAAATAAAATTTTTTTTTCCTTTCTTCCCCTTCTCCCGGTCCCCTCCCACTACCCCCCACCCCTCCTCCCTCCCCCTTCTTCCTTGAAAGAGGGCATGGTGCCCTGCCCTGTTGGAAGTCCAAGGCCCACCCCCATCCCTC
>PVIU01006039.1:0-106105 GCA_004026605.1 Ondatra zibethicus | reverse complement strand
CACCAGTGCCCACGTGCTGCAGGCTACTTCCCACTTTTTCTTCTATCAGGTTCAGTGTGGTTAGATTTATGTTGAGGTCTTTAATCCATTTGGACTTGAGTTTTGTGCAGGGTGACAGATAAGGGTCTAATTTCATTCTCCTACACGTTGAAATCCAGTTATGCCAGCACCATTTGTTGAAGATGCTTTCATTCTTCCACTGTATAATTTTAGCCCCTTTGTCAAATATGAGGTGTTCATATGTTTGTGGATTAATATCCGGATCTTCTATTCGATTCCATTGGTCAACATCTCTGTTTTTATGCCAATGCCAAGCTGTTTTCATTACTGTAGCTCTGTAATAGAGTTTGAAGTCAGGGATCGTAATGCCTCCGGCAAATTGAGGAGGACACCAGAAAATGGAAGGATCTCCCATGCTCCTGGATTGGAAGGATCAATATAGTAAAAATGGCAATTCTACCAAAGGCCATCTGTAGATTCAATGCAATCCCCATCAAAATCCCAACAAAATTCTTCATAGACCTTGAGAGAACAATAACTAACTTTATATGGAAAAACAAAGAGCCCAGGATAGCCAAAACAATCCTATACAATAATGGAACAAATTCTTTCACACTTTTCTGTTCTAACTGACATAGCAGTTGATACCTACATGTCCAGTGTTAATGCTGAAATTCCATGTCATAATCTAAGAGAAAAATGACAAAATTAATCCATGCAGAGACTTATAAACCATGAGGGAGGATGAGATACTTTTGCTTCTCTTTTGATTTGGACTCTTCATTGGCACCTTCAGTATAATTCCAGGCTTTTTCAGAAATCTGCCTATTACAACTTCACAGGCTCACATAGAAATAAACACACACACACACACACAAACACACTTACACATGCACACACACACACAAATATGTTAGAAATTAGTTATACATTGGCTGATGGGTACAGAAGCTAAAAAGAAAGCTTCCTTTAAAATTGAAGTTGAACCACTTCAGACAGATATCATATATGATTTTGCCAATGTATGACTCATTCTCCCCCTTGGAAATTAACTAATTTGTAGATCCCGAATTTTCATGTTTAAAAGTTTTAATTGTACTATATAATGAGTGATAAATTTTAAAATCATCAAGGAGAAATGTCTTTAATGAAACATCATTTCTGTACTAATTCACAGCCTAATATACCTTATCACTGTGAAAATCAGCCCATGAGGAAGGAGCAAAATAAAAAAGTGTTATTTAGAAATGTATAAATGTTATTTTAAAATGTATTAATATATGTAGAGAGAAGAGTTATTTAAACATATATGAAGAGATACTTATCCCACATTATATGAAGTTCTAAGTATCTTTATTATTCTAACTCTATTTCTCACTTGTTTTTTGAAAACTGTGAATTTTATATTATGTAGAGAGTATATGGTTACTATCAATATATTTTTATATACACACATACATACATGCATATGATTACAAATATAAATTTTTATACATATATATAGATAGAAACAGACAGAGAAAGATGGAAGTTTCTCCAAAAAGAGTCATAATAAGGGGAAATAACAACTTTAGGTTGTTTAGTACATCATTGTAAGATGTGTAAATGTCTATGTCAAAGATCTTCTTTCATATTAGAAGAATAAAACTTTCCTTTATTGACTAACTCTACTATAATAGATATGTCAAAAGAGTTGGAAAATGAAATGCATGACAAAAATTATCTATGTACCCTGCAGTTCATAAAGTGCCAAGTGGATGTCTAAAATAATAAATTAATAAATCATTTGAAATGTTCAATCATGATTTATCCTTCTTAGACTTAATATGGGAGGTAGTTCAGCAAAATTCAGGCTCTAATTTGATTTGACTTTGTCCACCATTATCTAGGTCTTGCCTTCAGAGTTACTGGTTATTAAACTCATTATCACTTCTTGAAAATCAAGCATAAGTACCAATTAAATTACGGAAACTTTATAAGGAATATTGAAACAGTATAAAAGCATGATGATAATGTTATACTGGCTTGTGGTTTAGGCAAACACTAAGATAGAGTTTCTAGCCTCAGCCAGCTAGGAATTTCAATCAAATAATGCTCCCATAAAGCAATGACTTTATCTTTTGCATTTTCTTTTCTTTTTTATCATAATAAGGGGAACAAGTGTTGAGTCATTAAAAGTGAATTGATTTTTATAAATGGCAATATCCAAAAATTGAATAAATTTGGGGAATTAATTTAATGAATCATCTTTAGCAGACATCAGGAGAATAATAGCAATAAGCAGAAGAGAGATGGTGGACAAATCATTGTCATCACTAAGGGTCTATTGACCTAGAAATGTATTTAAAAGAAAACAATTAGAAGTATGGTTTTCTTCCAGGACAGGCTCCAAAGCTACAGAGAAACCCTGTCTTAAAAAAACAACAAAAAAAGAAGTATGGTTTTCTTGATTAATATAAACTGAATAGGAATTACATTTATTTAATCTGAGTTACATTCTTTAACAGCATTAAAATATAAATGATCCGAATAATAGTAAACAAATAATAAATTTATTTAAGTATATGCATGCATGTGTATTAACCTACATATATATCTGTAATGGTGAGGTACATACAGAATTAACATAATTATCAAGTGATTTGTAACAGTATCTAATTCATAACCCCTGATCAGCAATATTAGATAATTCCTATCTACTCTGCAATAAAATTTAACCTCTGCTGGCAATGTCCACTAAACTATAATTGATTTATAAAACAAAATCATTCTTTCTTTAAGGACAGTGATGAAATACTGCCTTCTAACTTGTTTATCTTTCCACCCTCCCAAATACTATTATAATGCCTTTCTAAAAGAAACATTAGAAAACAGGTTTTATCACTACTTTCCTTTTTCTAATGTTTAACATAATTCCAGAAACTTCCATCTGACTCTCTTCAGTTCAATTGATTGTTATGAAACCAGATCATAATCCTCCCTGTGACTTGCTAATAGCTTTATTTAGCTTCATTGCCACAAGTTCATCATGATTAGGTCAAACACACGTGATTGGAACTTTCTCTTAGAAAATAAAGCTCCACCATTTTGTTCGGCACATATCCCTCCCTGAACTTCTTCAGCCACCAAAAGAATAACTTCCTATAAATAATTCACATATTACTTTTTCCATTTATTTCATAGGAATATTTCAGGGGAAATAAAGAAATACACAAAGGAGAAAATAAAGCTAGGTGTTTGTGCACCAAATGGTAACTGTTCTGCATGTATTGCTCTATTTCGTTCCAGTGTCAATGCTGAGACTGGCTGTCAGTACATCCTGTTCTCTTCATAGCTCTGTTCATCAAAAAGTGTTTCTTATAACACAACAGTTTCCTCATACTTTCCAACATGGTTCACACAAAATGGCAAAAAAAACTATGTCTTTTTTTTCATAATTCCATTGCACAATCCATGAATATTCAATGAGCACTTACCATTTCAGTACTTTAGGTTCTGGGTTTGTATATTAGAACAAAGACCATGCTTTGCTTCACATATACTCTATAAGCTAGAGAGAAGACTCAAATAACAGGTATTTAAATATGTAAGGCAAGTAGTTAAATGGCACAGAGAGATAAAGAACAAGGCATCGTTAGCAATGTGAAAATCAGGGAATGAAATTATATTTTAACTTTTTGCTTACCTGCATTTAGTACCTACAGGACACCAGCAATCAATGTTTAATATGTTACATTTCAGAAAATATATGTTTGTATGCATGTTCTTTATTTCTTTAGCCAAATTTAATTTATATTTGGTGCTCATACTTCCAGAAAGATCTTCAGGTGAGGTCTGTTCCCACCTGTGTCATCTTCTGCATGCTCGAGTGCTCACATAGGATGAAGCTAGCAAGCGGTGCTCTAGGCGTTTCCTTTTACAGCCACCATACAGACATACTCTAGTCCTATAAAGTAAAGATTTGTTGCAGTTCCATTAGTATTAAAAAAAATCATCTCATTAACAGATCTAATTTTTTCACCTAAAAGAGTGATAGTTGCACATTTTTATTGTTATCTAAGTCATCAATCTTCATACATGTTTCTAGTAGTTCTTAGGTATTTGGGATGCAAGAGATAATTTCTATGTGTGCTTTAAATATAGTTATTTTCCCCTTCCTAATGAGAAGAGGTAAGAACAGCCAAAACTCAGGTACCTCAGAGTCTATCTTCTCTCTATTGATGGAGAATGTCAAATGATATACTAAAATATTCAGGTTGTGTTGCGGTACATTTGATCACACTGTGTGAAAATGTCTTACTGTTTTATTGTGATTGGTTTAATAAAGAGTTGGATGGTCAATAGCTAGGCAGGAGAGGTTAGATGGGACTTCAGGACAGAAAGAGAAACTCTGCGTTAGAATCTGGCATGGGGGATTATGCCAGCAATACACAGGAGAAATTGGACATACAGAAGGGGGAAAAGGCAACTGAACTAAATGGCAGAATGTAAATTAATAGAAACAGGATAGTTGAGTTATAAGAGCTAGGTGGGAACATGCCTAAACTAAAGGTCATGCTTTCATAATTAATAATAACTCTGTGTCATTATTTGGGGTTGGTAGCAAAAAAGAAAGTCTGACTTCAAAGTTGCTCAAATAAAAGTCATGTAATAGCTAAAGACTTAATAAGTATTTCCCTCAGCCTATCTCACTCATGCTTAAGACAACTGAATTAGCAGTGAGCATCTAGATCATCCTACCGGTACTGGTCCCTGCATTACAACATCATCACAAACACTCATGGTCCTCATCCCTACAACATCATCACAAACTCTCAGAAAGATGAAGAGACAAATTCAGACCCTGGAGTTTTGTGAAGTCCAGCAGTTCTTTCAGGAAATCCATTAAACGCTTTTCTCTGACTGTGACCCATACAGCTCACAAATTATCAGTTAAAGTTCTACACTTGCTTTCTAACTGTGGGGGGCATTTTCTCATAAGAAATGTCTTCTTTTTCTTTGGTTACAAGTCATCGAAAAGTCAAACAGCATGATTAGCACCTCACAGAAGTAGATTTTCTTAATTCTTGTTGACATCCTGTCGTCTAAAGTGATTTGAATAGTGGCTAGATGATGGCAAATGCTTAAAAAGTATATTCAAATGACAGAATAAATGTGATCACCAAGCATCAGTCCAGAGAAATCCATTATATTCCCATATACTTCACAAAAGCAGTTGTGGCAAGGATATTCAGAATGAGGAGCATTGGCCACAGACAATAGGTATTGAAATAAACATTATTATTGTCATTAATATATATTTTTTCATTTTCAATTACATATGTGAAGTATTAATTATAGAAAAATTGTGGCCATATATATATATGTATATTTAATTTTATTTATGTGTATGTGTGCTTCGTCTGCAAGTTCGTCTGTGTACCACATGAAGCTAGAAGAGGGCATCAAATCCCCTGGAACTGAAGTTGCAGATAGGTTTGGGCCATCATGTGTGTGCTGGGAATCAAACTGTGCAGTCAGTGCTCTTAACCATTGAACCATCTCTTCGACTCCCATTACATTTATATCAACAAACTATTCATTTTGTTTACGTAAGCCACCATGCCAAGTGCTAGTATTACAACTTTAATAAGGAAAGTGTATCCTGCCTTCCCAAACTTTAAATATAAGAACCACATGGCAATAGTAAGCCATAGTGGGAACCCAGGAGTTTAATCATCCGCACTAAAGTCTTAACCTAACTTTGATAAAACATGATGTGTTAGTTCTAAGTGTTTGTGTTGAAACCCGGTTTACAAATTCACTATTTGGTCATTTATGATCACTTTTCTGCTGTAAGTTTTAGGATTTATTGTTTGAGAATTTCATACCTTTGTGTAATGTGTTTTGATCTAGCCCTCCCCCCTCTCCTATTTCCCATATCTTCCCATATCTCCTGCCACATTGCCTCCCAAGTTTATTTGCTCATTTAAGGCACTGAGTCTACTTAGTTCTGTCAGCATGCACACGAGCTTAGTGCCATCCACTGAGCATAAGTGGCTTATTGGGAACTACATCCCTAATAGAAACTCCCCCATCAGCCATCAATTGCCAAGTACTCCTCAGCTAAAATTAGGACTTCACGAGCCCCCTCTTCCATGCATGCTGGGATTTAGACTAACTTTATCTGGAGAGGGCTTGTGCATGACATCACAGCTGCTGAGAGCGCATATCTAACTGAATGGGAGAGGGTTAGATAAACAACCCTGCCATATCCAAAAAACACGGCTTCACAGCAGTCTACACTTTTTCTTAAAATCTTTCTACCCCTCTTCCAAGATCATGTCAGAGCCCTTAGGAGTGGTGCTGTGATCCAGATGTTCTATGTAGAACTAAGCACTCCTTAGTCTCTCATTCTCTGCTCATTGGCCAGACGTGAGTCTCAGTATTAATCACCATTAACCACATAAGGAAGTTTCTGTGGTGATGGCTGAGAGCTCTGCTCATTTATGTGTGTAAAGATGAGAACTTAGGGCACAGTTTAACACTACATCCATTCAGCAGAATAGTGGCAGTTGGTTCTCTCTTAGGCACTATGGCTTATCCAATCATGGGTTCTTGGTGGCCAGATAATTTGATAATGTTTTGTTACATTAAATCATGTGACCCATTTCCCCTATCCTGCCTTCTCAAAATTTGAAAATCTTGAGAAATTCTTTAATCAAAAAGCAGTGAGGAAGACTTTTAGTAACACTATGTAAAATATAAATGACTCAAATCCTTGATTTATGCACTTTAAATTTTTACTAAATGTTCTCCTTTCCCATTCTGATAATTGATTGCTATGGGCCTTTTGCTTTATGTTGTATTAGGTACTGAATGACCAGAAGAAAGACTGATACTATAGTTAGTGAACCTATTACCCGAAATGCATTTTAAAATTAATTCTACATATTTTATGCAATTTTTGAATTTTACTTATGAAATTGTTGCCACAATCATACTTGTACACACACACACACACACCATCTTTCACATCTTTGCCCTTGGTGATTTTCTTTAAGTAAAAAGATCTTTACTAGCCAATAATGATACATATCTTCATGATAATTAAGGCCGTTTTGTAATAAAGTTGCTAGCTTTTGTGTATAGGGTTTTATAAATTGATGCCATCGTTTACCAATCAGTGATTCTATTACAACAGCATCACAGAAGTTTATCCTCATCTTCATTTAATTTTATTTGTCTCTAGAATTGTTTTCCAAAGTCTTTTTCTGCTAAATAAATGTTTTGTTTATTCCTATTCATACTATTTAATTACTGTAGTTCTATTACATATTTTAATGCCTGTTTTACCTGGTTAGCTTGTAATAGCCCACAATTCTTCTTTTTTTTCCACAGACCAAGCCTTGACCTTTATTTAAAAAGCTGCATATTTATTTCGCTTTCTGACTCTGTGCTTGTGCCTTCAACACTTTCACAACAATTTCCTGCTCCTCAATAAGGAAAGACACACTTGGCACACAGGGAGCCACCTCGGCCCGGCTGGCATGCTTCTTTGTCTTAGACAAAAGCATGAGGACTTTTGGTCTCACAGCATGAACCCCTCGAAGTCTGCCTGTGCACACACCGCATGCTGATTTAGGTGCTTTCCCAACATTCTTGGTGAAAGGTAAACAATCCTGTTGCCAGGGGTTCGAGACAGCCTCATTTTGTTAGAGGCCGTGTTGTAGGAAAGCCTACGACGGTATGTCAAACGCTGGACCACTCTGAGTGCCTCTAAGCACCGCCCCCGGAAGAGCCCCCACAATTCTTTTAAAACACTGTATCCTCTGTTTGCATTAACCCAGTTGAACTTCGAAATACCTTTTGTTCACTTCCAAACCCTATTCTAATTTTTGCAACTGCATCAATCACAGAGGCTATTTGGGCAAATATAATAAGTTCACTATGCAGAAAGCAGATAAGCAAATGTTGCAGGAGCAAATAGTGAGAAATCTAAGCTAACGGGTGAGAGCACCAGAAAAGACCTAAGGCCTGAAGGTATGCAGGATGGAAAGAAGCTTAATGGGGAGCGAACACCACTGAGGCCAGGTACGCGTTGGATGACTGAGTATAACAGAAGACACTTCCTAAGGGCAGGCAATAAGAAAGGCGGAAGATAGGACGTGAAGGATCTTTCTGTGAAATGTAATTTTGAGGTTAGAGTTGATCCCAAAGACAATAGATTTTTCAAGACTTTAAGTAAAGAAATGATGTCAATATTTGTCTTGTTTGGAAGTTATCTCTCCTTGTGGTATTGATAACTGATTGGACTAGAGCAGATATATAGGAAGAACTATTTATGAAACTGTTAAAGAGATTCATGTGAGTGGTGTTGATGAGTTAGTGTAGGACAAGTGTAATGAGAAGGAGGAAGCATTGCCTAAACCTAACTCTTATCCACTATCAGAGTCTAAGGATGCATTAAAAAAAAAGGTACTTTATACCTAATAGTAGAGCCACTGCTCTAGAGCTCTGGTTTCCCTGAATTCTTTCAGCTTGGTACAGCTAGGTCAAAAAGAACTTTGTGACATGTTTTAGACTGAGCATTCACTGCTGGAATTAGCCAGTTAATTATGGGGATGATAAAGTGGGATGAAATGCATTGTGGGATAAAAACATGTAAGACTATGCTGTCTTAATGGAAACAGCATTAACACAAAGCAACATTTGGGAAAGCTTCTTAGTATCCTGCAATCAGATGTGTTCACTTGGATACTTTACTAAGTATTCTAATTGCCTCTGCTTTTCAGTAAATGACAGAAGAAAAAGAAAGCAATGTCGGCCAAGTAAGAAATGAAAACCTCGAATGAACTTGTAATTATCAAATACATGCGTTGAGGCCTGTATTAACATTCTGGCTTTATAATGAGGATTTTCTCTTTAAAAATTATATGCGCAAGCAATTAAACCAAAAGAGATAGTTCACAAAACATACCACATGACAGTGACTAGCATATAGATAAACAAACCTGTGCATTATCATTTAAAAATTGTGAAGACAAAGATGCTTCAGAAATGTATTAATATTGGAAAATTAACAGCAGAATTTATATAAACCAGGTTGATAAAAAAAAAATCTATACAATAATACTAAAATAGTGCAAGCAGCAAGGTAATTATATCAGATTATAATATCTGATATTGCCAGATACCATGTAATAGTTAAAGTTACCATGTTTCGCAAGAAATCCTCATATCAGTAGTAAAGAGATATTCCTCCAAGAGTTTCACCAACTTAGTGCTCACACTTCCCTGTCAATCTGATTCTTTCCAAAATCAGAGTTCCCACCAGGAATTTATGCCAATTGTCATTCTGTCTATCTCTCTTAGTGAGACTTTCTCAGGAAAGGTAAGTTAGTGGCCATGGGACATTCAGAAACTGCATATTCAGCAACTGCAGTTGCAGCTGCTCTCTGTCACTGCTGTCATCTCAAGGCTTTTCCAAGTACCTGGCTACAAAGGTCCTGGCACCTGGCAGTGACAAATTAGGGGCTCCTAGTGATTCCCATGCAAGCAACTAAAGACCAGGGAAGTCAGACCTTCGTACAATGCAAACAATGTACATGTCAGCACCCTCACATAGCTATGCCTGTTTCATGCATGCAAAGATAAATAGCATTGCTAAAAGCAGGAATAACACTTCTGAACACGATTTTTGATGAAATGGTTTCCCTCAAGACTGCTAACAACAGGTTGTCTTCGCTAGTTGGGGTAACGGCATAGCATGCATAGCCTTACAAGAGACATTGAAAATGTTCCTGTAGATTAATTTTGTATTAAAATTAGATCCTACTTTGAAATATGAAATAGTTGAAGTAACTAATTTGCAATGCCTCGGTGAAAAGTTTGCCAACCCTAATTAACTCCTCCAGTCTCATAAGACTTTCTCAGTTGGCCCAGAAATATGTCTATAAGAATTGTGAAGAGAAATTAAACTCTGTTACTGGCATAGATGGTAACAAAGAGATAAGTAGAAAAATCAGCCTTTGCCAAGGGTGAATATTAAGCAGAGATGGCAATGAAGGCTGTGGGTCCAGAATAACGTTATCATTTGCAACCGAGTAGCTCATGCAGCATAGCATATTTTCCTTCATATATAGTCACTTCAGATCTCCAGGTTTTCAAGGTGTTTGAAATGAAATATATGTTTACAGGAAAATGGCTATTTAGACATTTTCCTTATCCAAATATGCCTAGGTAAACTGGCATAGATAATTGTTGCCGCAATTTCTTCTGAGAGTTGTCATTAAAACGAGAAAGAAAAAAGATTCATCCAAAATAAGAAAATCATTCTTTTAGCTTCAAAACATCCAACACTTTCTCTTATCAGTCCTCAAATCAGCCAATGCTCTGTATTCGATTCCTCTGCCAGTTAGGTGACATGAATCCTACTGAATCTGCCAACACCAAGAGATGGAATATAATAATTCATTAGAAACAATTAATTCACCCATATTCTTAGAGACACTGAAATACTCCCTGACTTTTGCATCCCTGGTATCAGGCAACCACAGTTGCCATGAGTCTCTGTAAGTGAGCAAAGGTGACGGAAAAGCCTTAGAAAGGTCAAACTCACAGTGCTAGGTCTGGAGCAAGTGGACTGATTTGGTCCCAGGGCTTCCAGTCTCGGCCATATTAGTCATCGCCCAGAGCTCAGTCTCGGGACAAGCCAGCAGGCTCCATGCCTGAGAGCCCCCAGCTACTGTGGGAATTTAAAATTGTGAACCAGGATATATAAAAATCATCTTGAAAAAATGAGATCTCTTCACTACTTTATATTCTCTAAACTTAGCTTTGACCTACTTTACTTTTTCCTACATAAAATGTATAATTTATAAAATAATTTCAGAGTCCGAAATGAATAGAAATATATATCAGATTAGATTGTATGAGTTTATCCTAGGCATATTTTATGTGCATACAACATTGAAGTTTAAAAATAATAGTTCTTGATTTCCATTCATAAGATAAAAAAATTTGATATATTTAACTTAATGTGCATTTTTCACATTAGACATTAGTCTACAATAAATTAACATTTCTTCCACCAAAAGACGTTCCCCACGGGCTTGCTTATCACATATGCAGTCCTCCTTCCCCCCTATGGCTGGGAGTCCAATCCTGCTATCTGTAGACTTGTGTTGAGTCAATTGTTCTCTCCACAGGTATTCCAACCCCACTCCTCCTTCTGAGCCCCAAACACCTCCCTCTGAGGACTTAGACTGAGTGTGTTCTCATTCTTTCACTCCTTTCTCAGTCTGAAAACCTAATGCGGTCATATGAGTATCTCCCTGAGACCCGTATGCCTCTTTGGGGCATTCATCTCCACTTTTCCTTAGCATGGTCTCCTAAAATTCTGAGAACTTAAATCAAGAGCCTATTTGCAGTACAGACTGTCTAGTCCTGAAATCAGACTCTGCTTTTTCATCGCAAACCAGGACCACCTCTGTTATCTCAAGCACTAATCACCATTGAGTAACCACAAAACTCAGCTTCAATCATCATCAAGCTAAACCAGAATCTGCCAAGCTCAGTTACCAGCAAATAGAGATCCAAACACCAACTCAACAAAGTAGTGACAAGTATCAATACCAAAGTACGCAATCAATGGTCCAACCCCAGAGGCTCAAGTTCCATCATAGAAATACATGCAACATGAAAAGTCAAGACAATAAATCTTCTCAAAAATTATGAATTCCATGGCTATTATCCTTTGTGAGAGCAAATTAGATAATATTCAAGACCTTGAATGCAAAATAACAATTGTGAATCTATTCACAAAACTCAAAAGAGGCATAAATAAATATGGAATAAAGATCAATAAAAGTATAAACAACTGATTGAATAAGGAAAAATGTCAAGACATAAAACCAGAAATAGAAATACCAAAGACTATACTAATTGAAATGATTAATTCAGCAAATATAATACACAGTAGAAAACCTAACCAATAAAATGGATCAATTTTAAGACAGAATATTAAGGCATGAATTTATAGTAAAGGAATTGGATCATTCAATCAAAGAAAATGATACATTTTGAAAAGAATGAAACATACAGGCTCTTTAGAAACCAGTATCATGATAAAACCTACAAATAGGAACAGAAGTAGAAAAAATCCATATCAAAGGCATAGAAAATAATTTCAATAAAATTATAGAAGAAACATTTCTAAATCTAGAGAAAGAGATGCCTATCCACGTGTAAGAATCATACAGACCACCAAATAGACAGGACCAGAAAGACAATTCCCTGTGTCATATAACAGTGAAAACATTAAGTGCAAAGAACAAAGTGAACATAATGAAAGACACAGGAGAGAAGGCTCACATATAAAGGTATCTGAGTCTTCAATGGAAACTTTAAAAATCATAATGCTTAGAATGATTTTTGCACATGTTCTGAAAAAGCACAGATAGTAACCCAGAGCATGATACCCACCAAAGCAATCTGTCATAACTGAATGATAAAGAAGCTTACCATAATAAAAATAAAGATAAATGAGCTCATGACCACCAATCAATCCTATGGAGGGCACAGGAAAGAATACTTCAAACTCAGGAAAGAATAAGTATGTCCAAAATGCTACAGGGAAAAACAACCAGTGTTAGATAACTGGCAAAGCAAAGAAGGACTAGGAAAACAAACACTACAAAATTAACAAAACAGTATGAATCAATACACCTACATGATAGATACTTTGAATATCAATGATCTCAACTCCCTCCAATATCAACAACAAAACAAGAACGTCCACAAACTCTAGTCATAGTTATAATGGTAAGAAAAGGGAATAAAAGGGATACAAATAGGGAAAGAAATAAAAAAAATCTTGTTAAATGATTTATGTTTGAAAGATCCTAAAGATTCCACCAAAAATCTCTTATAGCTGGCACACAGTTTTAAAAACATGGTAGCATACAAAATTAACACAAAAAATCAATACTTTTCCTATATAGCAGTGGCTGGTATACAGGGGGGAAATCAAGAAAACAAGTCCCATTCACAATATTTACCAGAACTAAATAAAAGACCTAGGACTATACCTAACCAAAGAAACAAGAGCTTCAGACCCTGGGTCAAGGAATTGAAGAAAACACAAAGAGACAGGAAAACCTCCCATGCTCACAAGTTATAATAATTAACCTCATGAAAATGCCCATCCCACCAGAAGCAGTATACACATTCCACGAGAGCCGAACTCCAGAGCCATCCATTACAAACAGAAATATCTGAAATCTTATACGGAAACACCAATGACAAAAACAAACCTAAGCAATCTGAACAAAAAGCGTACGGCAAGCATCACCACACCTACTTTCAAGTTCTATTACTGAGCCATAATAATAAAACCTGTGTAGTACTGGTACAGACACAGACATGCGGAACAATGGACGGGATCTCTATTCTATTAGGTCTAGGTATAAATCGTAAAACTATAGCTGCCTGAATTTTAACAAAGATGCCCAAAACATACTTTGAAGATAAGATAGCATCTTCAACTAACTGTGCTTGAAAAACCAGATACCAATAGGTAACAAACTGGAAATAAACCCTCATGGCTCACTCTGTAAAAAACTTAACTGAAGCCCTTCTCTTTCTGTCTCTGGAATAGCCAGTTCTCATTGCCCACTCCCAAGGGAGGCAGTGTCTAACCTATTCTCTGACTACTCAGTTTCATCAATACGTATTGATTCATTTGATTTTCATGTTCTTTTCTTGCTGTGTTTGCCGATAAGCTTATTCATTTGTAATATTTTAATTACTTTCCAGTAAACTTTCTCATGTCATGATTTTTTAATTGTATTGTTTCTCTTTTTCGTGGCTAGTCTTTCCATAGGCTTTCCTTGGTTCTTTCTGAGAACCATATTCCAGTTATTAATATTCTCTACATTGATGTAAAGGAGATAATTTTTATTGATAGCTATCTTATTAAATATTTCCTAACTATATATTCAAGCATTGCTGCATTCTGATGTGCTTTTAACAGGGACTTCTTTCTTTTCAATGTTTCTTCTCTCTCTTCTATGATTTCCATGAATCTTCTAGAGAAAATGGACATAAAGTTGTTTTCATATTTGGTTGCATTTTAATTATCTCTTCCAATATTCTTTTGGTCCAAAACCTGAGCAATATAAGATAGCCTCCAGGTGAGATTTATGAGATAATTTACTATGTTATTTATTATGATCTCAGAGTAATTGGCTTCCAATTTTTTATATAATTGACAATTTTTCTAGTGTCTAATATGTGCTCCCATAATATGCCCCTGTATTTTTTATTTGGGTCCCACTAGCTCATTCCAACATTTACGTTCTAAATCGTTATGTTTATTTAGTTAAGAGAGAAATCTTTAATTAAATAAATATAGATTCTAATAAATCATCTCTAATAGATGTACAAGTTTTACAAAGTCATTTAATGTAATACCACAAAGATATTCTTTATAAGGTTTAATACCAAAAGGGAAAAAAGAGGGGAAACTAAGGCAGTCATTATTCTTAGTAAACAACCAGCGTATTTAAACACAAACTAAAGTTGACCAATTCTGCTGTATCACTGTCATAATATAACAATGTGTTTTTGTGAAGCTTATAGAGAATATAGGGCCTTTTGATTACCACCTAAAAGCTTTTACAACTATGCTGATGCTTACAGAATACGAAGAAAGAATACTTTACAGTACTTCCTTAATTGACTGACTTGCATACACAAAAGAACAAGCGAGCAGGAGAGCAGAAGGATCACTTGAATGTCATATGTGTTATTTCTCCAAAATAGTTGCTTTGTTCCATATATTTTGTGAGAGTGAGTTATGGGGCCTGTGATTTGGTGTCCTGTTTTCAGAGGAGGCCTACATTTCAGGAAACTGAGCAAAGAACTAAATGAAATAAAAGTCTGAGCCAAGTGGATTTGTGAGGGACAAGAAGATGAGGAGGAGGAAATATTAAACAAATAAAGCAGTGGTTCTCAATCATTCTAATGTTGTGACCTTCCATACAATTTCTCATGTTGTGGTGACCCCTAACCATAAAATTATTTTGTTGCTACTTTATAACTATAATTTTGGTACTGTTATGAATTGTTATGTTATACAGGTTATCTGTCATGTGACCCCAAGTGAGTCACAACACACAGGCTGAGAAACTCTGAAGTAAACTGTCAAAAACATTAGGCTGGAAGAGTTGGGAAAGCAGCAAGGCTGGCCTGTGTCTGGAGAAGTCTGAGGAATAAGGCAAAGGATTTCTCCAACATTTTGGTGTCAAAACTTATTATATTAAAATAACTGAAAACCTCCGTAGTTGTTTTTATATGGTTTTTATCTGCTGGTACAATGTACCAGAAATTAAAACAAAATATATTGTTTGATATCATTTGTAATGAAGTCATTGTTTTTTTAAACGTTTGTGAATGTAAGCCTTACTTAACAAATGATGTAAGATGAACAGAGATGTGTTTAATAGCTTGAATACCTCTCCTCCAAAATTAAGATGTTGTCAATGGGCTAAAAATAAAAAATGGGGTCTTGAAAATTATTTTTTTAGAAAGCCAGGAATCCCATTTCCTCATGGATAGGATATAATGCCTTTTGAAAGTGCTTGTTGAAAGGACTCTATTCTTTTGCCTTTGTGCTTGAGAGATCATGGATTTTGTAGCCTCCAGTTGACTTGGGACTCAACACAATATTTTGGAAATAAAGAGTTCCAAACCACCAAACTTAGTCTACCTTACTCTTGGAGTAGATAATCTCCAGGAATGGGAGGAAATAATTTTCCATATTTTATAAATCCTTTCATCTCAGGTATTTTTCACAACTGTACAAATAAACTAGTTAAATTCGTGTTGTTTACTTTTTCTTCAACTCTCTACAATGATTGGCTAAACAAGAGAGAACAGTATTTCTCTTCCCTTGGTTTCTATGCCCAAACTATTGCAGTGTGTGGTAGCAGAAGTATGTGAAGAAATCCATCCTCGCGGATATGGAGTTGGAAAGTAGATGACTATTTTAATAGATTTTTCAGATGCTTTTGAAAAATCCCTCTTTTGTGTTTCTACAAGGATTCAACAAGTGGCAAATATTTAAGCAATGAAATCAACTAAAATGTGAAATTTGACAAAAGTCTACTCAAAGAGATGTGGCTCATTTATAGACAAAGACATATTACTTCATCATACAAGGGAAATACGTAAAAAACAAAAGAAATCTTATTGTGATGATCATGATGCACGCCATCTGTCTTCTCCTAGCTAACAGACGATTGACATGGCGGATCAAGTGAGAGGATAGGGTTAGTGGACTGCAGGCTTGGATTAGAAAGTAACATTCACAAGGGTGTGCTAGATAGCAAAGGAGAGTTAAGGATGAACATTCAAGCAGCAGAATTCTTAAAGTATATAAATGCATCTTATAGCAATACCAGAAGCAACTGTTGGAACTGGGGGTGATGTGAACAAACAAGAATATGTTTCTCAGAACAGAATAACAAGAAATGAGTCTTAGAATAGAATTCAGAAAAGCACTTGGATACAATAGAACCAAGTCCCTTCTTTTCTTGAGATTCATGGTTTAATTAAATATACAATGAAAGCATTTTAAAAAATCATAAAGTGAGTACATTCAAGAGCACAGCCAGTAAATTTCAAAAATCTCACATTACGTGATGACTATATTTAGCTGTTTTATTCTCCTTAATTTTCTATACCAGTTAAGAATGAATTTGTCCTGTTGAAATAGGTCAGTGTCATTGTCTAATGGTTGGTAAAGACAGATAAACAAAACAGGAAAGCTTAATTATTTTGAAAATGCTCTCATTTGAGCCATTTAAAAATTACATTAATTTGAACTGCTATCAAAATCTAGGTAAAAGGAATATTTACCATTTCTGAAACACATATATACATAAAATTATCTGATAAATCAAGCTGATTCATTTCTGTGATATCAGTGATTGTCAAATGACACAACCTGAACTCACCTGGGGAGAAAGTTTCAATGAAGGATTGTTACATTGGCCTGATCAATGTATCTCTAAATTGAACATATTCAGTTGGGAAGACCAACTCTGAGTAAACAGCACAATTTCCCGGGCTGGACCAGGAACTGTATAAATGTGAAGGAAGCTGAGTGTGTATGAGCAAGCAGGCAGGAACCCTCATGTTTACTTACTCTCTGGTTTCGACTGTGGATATGATCATTTAAATTCCTGCCTTGACTTCCCAGCAACAATGGGTTCTATCTGACTGGGAATTATAGGCTGAATAAATCGTTTTTTCTCCTCTGAGGTGCTCTTTGTCAGGGGATCTTATCACAGCAAATAAATAAATAAAACTCAGACGTAGTCTATGATCAGACGCGAACAAGAGCACACTTGACAGAGTAACTTTGGATCTTCTTTGTTTTGCCTTCAGTAGGCAGAGCTTTTCCTGTCTGTGAAGTAGGTGAAGAGTAAGAACAGATAATTATTTTTAAGGACAGCTGGGACTGAGTACTAGCAGCTAAAGACATAATAAGTTACTTATTGCTTCACAATAATTAAGTTACAGAGCATTAATCATAACATATGCAGAATTTAAATGAGTTTTAGAGTGCTTGCTTATAGTAGACTGAATTTCAAAGTGTTCATGTTTCCTTTCTCTGTTATCTTTCATCATGGTGTCTTAAATGCACCTTACGTTTTCCATGTAACTCTGTCCCTCCCAGTTTCAAAGAGAGCTTAAATAAATAGTATGCCTTTTATAATTAAGCTTGTAACATTGTTTGCTTTTTGTTTTGTTTTTAAATACTATTTATTTACATAAATTACATTCCATATATACAAATCTATGTATATGCATGTATTCAATCTACTGTGAGGCGTGGGGCCTACTCTTAAGAGTGGTTTGTTCATCCAGTGAGACATCCTTGAAGAAAACTAATTTTTCATTTATAAGTAGCTACCAATGGTTGATAGCCTCTGACTTACAGATGAAGGCATGCATCTACTTCTTTCAGACCTAGAACCCCATCTGTTAAAGACCTATGCAATCCCTATACATGTTGCCGCAGTCTCTGTGAGTTCACATTATGCCAGCTCTCTAGAGTCTAGAAGACCTTGATTCCAACTTGTGCAACTCTTAGACTATTTTCACCTCCAATTCCACTTCTGCCAAGTTCCTTGAGCCCCAAGAGGTGGTATTTGATGAAGACATTCCTTTAAGACCGAGTGTTTCAAGGTCCCTCACACTCTGCATATTGTCTGGCTGAGACCCTCTTGTGTTTGTTGCCAATGTGGAAGGAAGGAACTTTTCTGCTGGTGGCTGAATGAGGCATGGATTTATGAGCATAGAAGAATGACCTTAAGAGTCATTTTATTGCTACATTCCTTTAACACAAAAGAAGTGGTCGTCTCCTAGGTCCCTAGCCTCTATAGCCTCAGATTATTAGCCACACAAGCAATTCTGGGTAAGGGCTCCATTTCCTGGTATGGGCCATTTCATGGCCTCCACTCAAATCAGATAGTGGTTGGTTACTTCCACAAGTTTTGTTCCTTTATTGCACCAGCATGTCATGAAAGCAAGTCATTCTTGTAGACTGAAGGGTTTGCAGATGGGTTGGTGTTTACTTTTTTCCTTTGGTAGCATGTAAAGTACCTTCCAGTATCATGAATAGTAAATAGTCTAGGAGTGAAAGCTCTACATAGGTACCAGATCTACATATGAATCAGCTTGACATCTCTATGTTCACTGAGTTCTTCAATCATAGGGCCTTACCACCTGTTTATGGGTAGTCATCAATAGCCTCGGCAATAGTATGGTTTGTTTAGCAGTTCTCATGGGACCTCACAGTCAAGAACTCAATTAGATACAGCTCATTCCCAGTAATGGAAGCTTCATTTGGTGACAAGAGATATCCAGTGTGTCATCTCTATCTTTTCCATTATTTGAGATTTTATTTAGATTATCTTAATATATGTATATATTTTAAGAAGATTCTACTGTATTAGGTCCATGAGTCAGGCAAGGGGCTGGAGATTGAAACACACACACACACACACACACACACACACACACACACACAGAGGTAACTCCAAGAATGTCCCAAAATGCCCCCTTTATTGTGTTCCAGGGCAGCTTATATAAAGTCTCCTTTACTAGTGGTCCTACCCCTAACTCTCAGTTGCAAGCCCACCAGAAACCACTCCCCTGCCTTCAGGAACCCCTGGTATGTGTAGGATGGTAAGTATTGATCTATTTAGAGTCTTCTACATGAAGCCTACAGTCATCCAGTTTGACAAGCACCAAAGTTTGAAGATGCTGTATTTCTAGCTACTTCATCAAAACTCAGGTGTCTATAGATGTATAGATTTATGCCTGAGTTTTTGGTCTTATTTCATTAATCAAGCTCTATTTTTCTAAGCCAATACCATGGGCTTTGGCATGTTTGCTTGTTTTTTTTTTTTTGGTTGATTGTTTTTTGTTTATTATTTTTGTTTGCTTGCTTAGGATGTTTTTGTTATTTCTGTTTTGCTATAGCTCTGCTGTACAATTTGAGACTGGGGATATTGTTACCTCCAGCAGTTCTTCTATCATTCAGGAGTGCTTTAGCTATTCTGTTTTCTGTATTTCCATATAATGCTGAAAATTGTTATATCAAAATCTGTGAAGAATTGGGTTGGAATTGTGGTATGATTTGAATTAAATCGGTAGATTTCATTTGGTATAATAATCTTACTGATACATGAGCATGGGATCTTTCTGTCTTCTTATATCTACTTCAATTTTCTCAATGTCTTAAAATTTTTATCATCCAAGTCTTGCACTTGATTGGTTAGAGTTACCCCAATATAGTGTATATTCTTTGATGGTGTTGTGGAAAAAAAGTTTTCCTGAATTCTTTCTCAGTCTGTCATTTGAATATAGGAAGGCTACTGATTTGTCATTTAATTTTCTATCATATTAATTTACTCAAATGTGTTTGTCAGCTTTAGGAGTTTTCTTGTGGAAATTTTAGGGTGACGTATATACTATCAGAATCAGAACATCTGCAAAAACTGATACTTTGACTTCTTAAATTCTTCCCTGTATCCCCTTGATCTCTTTCACTTGTCTGGTTGTTCTAGCTCAGATTTCAAGTACTAAGTTGAATAGATATGGTGAGAGTGGAAAACCTTGTCATGTCCCTGCTTTTAATGGAAATGTTTCGGCTTCTCTCCATTTAAATTGTTGTTGGAAATGAGCTTGCTGTAAATTGTCTTTATTGTGTTGAGGTATATTTCTTGCATACTGAATCCCTACAGGACTTTTATTATGATGGTGTGTTGAATTTTGTCAAAGGCTTTTTATACATCTAATGAGGTGAATATGCATTTTTGTCTTTTGTCTGTTTTGATAGTAGATTACATTTATCAAATTACAGTTGTTGAACTATCTCTCATCTCTAAGATGTTGCCTAATAGATCATATGGGTGTCCATTTTGATGTGTTACTGATTCAGGTTGCAAATATCTTATTGAGAATTTAGCATCTATAAGGGAAATTGTACTGTAGTTCTCTTTGTTGAGTCTTTATGTGGTTTGTATATCAAGGCAGCTGTTACTTCATAAAACAAATTCAGTAATGTTGATTCTGTCTCTATTTTGTGGGAAAATGTGATGAGTATTGGCATTAACTCTTCTTTGGTGATCTGGTAGAATTGTGCACTAAAACCATCTGGCCCTGGGCTTTACTCACTTGGAATATTTTGAAATACTGGTTTGGATTGGTTTTGTTAGACACTATAGGTATGTTCAAACTGTGTATCTGATATTGATTTAACTTTTATAAATGGTATATACCTAGAAAATTACCCATTTTTATAGCTTTTCAAATTTGGTAGAATGCAAGTAGAAGTACATCCTTATGGTTGTCTGGATTTCCTCAGTGTCTGTAGTTACAGCCCCTATTTTTTCTGAAATTTTATTCAGATTTTCTTTTCTCTCTACCTTATAGTTAATTTGGCTAAGAGTTTGTCCATCTTACTGATTTTTTTCTCAAAGAACCAACTTTTAATTTCACTGATTCTTTGAATTGATTTTATGTTTCTATTTTATTGATTTCAGCCTTGAGTTTTATTATTTCTTGCCATCTACAGCATTTGGGTGTCATTTATTCTTTTGTCTAAAGCTTTCAAGTATACTGTATAGTTATCAGTAGGAGATCTGTCCAATTCTTTTTTAATGTTGACACTTATGGCTGTGAAATTGCCTCTCAGATGCATCTTCATTGTGTCCTTATAAGTTTGGGTATGTTGTGTTTTTATCTTCATTTAATTCTAGAAAGAATTTTATTTCTTTCTTGACCCATTTGTTTTCATTAAATAGTGATTTGTTCAGTGTCCATGAGTTTGTAAGCTTATTGTTTCTGTTGTTGCTAATATCCAGTTTTAATCTGTGCTGGTCAGATAGGATACAGCATGGTATTTCAATTTTCTTGTATCTTTTGAGATTTGTTTTGTGTCTGTGTATGCAGTCAATTTTGAAGAAAGTTCCATGAAGTTCTAAGAAGAAGGTATATTCTTTTATGTTTGGGTAAAATGTTCTATAAATATCTGCTAGGTCAATTTGATTTATTTGATTTAGCATCAGCATTTCTCTGAAAGTTTGGTTTTTGTCTGGATGACTTGTATATTGGTGAGCACCTTTATATTGAAGTCACCCCTGTCATTGTTAGGGTCAATATGTAATTTTAGTTGTAGTACTGTCTCCTTTATGAATTCAGGTGCCCTTGTATTTGGTGCATACATGCTAATAATTTCAATATTCTTTTGGTGGATTTCTATTTTGATGAGTTTGTACTGGCCTTCCCTCTCCCTTTTGATTAGTTTTTATTGTAACTCTATTTTGTCACATATGAAATATCTAAAGCAGTTTGCTTCTTAGGTCCATTTGTTTTGATTATATTTTTCTGAAATTTTGACTTAGGTGATGTCTGTCCTTGATGTTAAGGTGTGCTTCTTGGATGAAACAGAAGAATGGATCACATCTTCTGTTAGTCGGTATCTTCTTATAGGGAAATTAAGACCATCACTGATATTAAGAGTTATCAATCAATGGTGCTTGTTGATTGTCATTATTGTATTGTGGTGGTGTGGGTTTTTCTCCCCTTCTTTTAATTTTCTGGTCCGATATTATTTATTTCCTGTACTTTCTTGGGTATTGTTAGCCTTGTCAAGTTGAAGGTTTGCTTTCTAGTGCCTTTTGTAATGCTGGATTTGTAGACAGATGCTGCTTAAATTGGTTTCATTAAGGGATGTCTTTCTCCATCTATAGTGACTGAAAATGTTGCTGGCTATAGTAGTCTGAACTGACATCTGTGATCTTTTAGAGTTTGCACAACATCTGTTTAGGACCTTCTGGCTTTTAGAGTCTCCATAAAGAAAAAGTCAGCAGTTATTCTAATAGGTTTGCCATTATATTTTATTTGATTTTTCCCTTGATGTTTTTAATATTCTTTCTTTGTTCTGTGTGTTAGTGTTTTGATTAATGCATCCCCAGAGAAATTTCTTTTCTGGTCCAGTTTATTTGGTGTCTTGTATACCTTTCACATCTTGATTGACACCTCTATTTAATTAGGGGAAATTTTCTTCTATGACTTTATTCAAAATATGTTCTATGCCTTTGACTCAGGTTTGTTTTCCTATACCTATTCCTATTATTCTTACATCTGGTCTTTTCATAGTATTGCAGAATTTCTGGATGTTTTGAGGCTGAAATTTTCTATATTTACTCTTTTATTGGGGTCTTTATTTTTTTCTATCTTGTTTTTAATGCCTGAGATTCTCTTTTACATCTCTTCTATTCTGTTGGTGAGGCTTTCCTTTAAGTTTCCTATTTGTGTTCTTAAACCTTTCATACCCAGATTCCCCATATTTTGGGTTTTCTTTACTGATTCTATTTCTACTTTCATGTCGTGAACTGTTTCCTTTATTTCATTTCATTGTTTGTGTTATCATAGATTTTTTAATCTATTTGTTCATTTCCTCATTAAGGACCTCTAACATAGTCATAAAGGCTATTTTGGAGTCCTTGTGTTATGCTTCAGCTATACTGCATTTCTCAGGGCCTACTGTAGTAGGGTTGCTGAACTACAGTGGAGACATATCATCCTGACTGTGTTTTTGTGCTAGTGTCTAGGCAGTTAGGTTTGGTATGATGCTAATTCTAGGTGCAGATATCTGGTCTTGACTTGGGTTCCATTTCTTGGTTGCACATTTTGGTTCTTTGGAGAATGTGGTAGCTGTGTGTTGCCTGGTAGAGAATGTTTCTGGGCTCTTTGCTATGTGTGGCTAATGGGATTTACAAGTACAAACCGTTTTTAGGTTTGGGAGTTGACCCTTAGTGATGAAAATGAGCTGGAAGGTGTGTATCTGAGGGTGTCTGCAAGGGGGAGGAAAGCAGGGTGTGCCACCAGGATCTGCTTAGTAGCTTGTGAATGGGGGCAGAGAGGGAGAAGAGGCCACAGCCAGGTAGTCAGTTACAGGCCTGGGGATAACACTAGAGGGTTGGATTGGAGGAAAGGAGGTAGAGTGAAGATCTGAAGATCAACTACCTGCTTCTCTGGTCAATCTGCTTCCCTTTCTGGCATTGCCAGCTTGTTTTCTGGGGAGTGCCTGTGGGAGTGGTCACCAATACAAAGGCATGGGGGTTAAGGACCCTGTAAAAAGAGATCTGTATGATTTTCTGGAGATGTGGGCAGAGAGAAAGGAGAGGCCATAGAAGGGGGTCCTCTATAGAACTGTAGGTGAGACTGGGGGATTAGTTTTGGAAGAGAGGAGGAAGAACAAAGGCACGAAGAACTCCTGCCTCTCTCCCTGGCCAGCATGGCTGCAGAGTTCCCAGGGGATGTTCATTATGTTGGGCTTCAGGAACATCATAGCCCAGTACTGTAAATGTTACCTATACAAATGATTGTTTTTATAATTTTATATACATATTTAAAACTTTGAAGTCTAAGATTATAGAATTACAGGCTACTCTGAGCTATTTAGAAATATGAATATAAGCCTATGGATTTTTATTATTGTCCCTATGAGTTAAGAACTATCAGAATCATCTTACAGGTTTTTTTTTAAAAATGATATTAACATCCTCACAACCAATGGTGTATTTTCTAGAATTCAGACTTAATAAAGTTAAAGAATTAACTTGTAGCAAATTTTTCAACTTCCTAAAAAAAGTCATGTGCAGTTTTACATTAAAAAAATATGTGCTGATAACTTATATATGTTGAGATATTCCTTTGGATTGAATCATGCTTCCCTCACTGGCACATGTGTTAAGGATCAGTACCCACAGTGGTGATAACATGAAGTGATGGATGGTTTAATTGTAGAGTCACTGCAGACCTGTATGTCATTAGGAGTCTATGCCTAAACAGAACTTCAACAATCCATCTCCCTCCTTTATTTTGCTTCTTCATCATGATGTAAACAATTTTGTTCCCTCTATAATGTACTGCCGCACCATTGGTCCAGAGAAACAGGACCAAATATTCATCAATTTGTATGTCTAAAATTACATGCCAAAGTAAATGTTTTCTCTTCATAATCTGATTATCTTGTGTCAGAGTGACAGAAAACTGACTAACACAGTGTAAGGTCTGTAATACAAGTGTATGAACATGTAAACATACAGCCAACATTCCAATAAAGATGCAACATGTCAGCATCCCAAAAGATGCCTCACTTCCTTTCCAGTCTTCCCCCCTGTGTGCCAGAGACCATTAGTCCATCACCAGTGATTCATTTGACTCTACCTGAAATTCATAGAAGCTGAATTATTCATTGCCAAGCTATTACATTTAAGAATTTCCCTCAATAGTAGAACACTGTGATTTTTTTTTCATTTTGTTTTGTGTAGACACAGCTTATATTTCAGTTTTACAAACAAGATTTTGCCATGTTACCCAGGCAGACCTTGAAAACAAATCCTCCTCCTGCTTCTATCTCTCAAACAAAGTTTATGCTTTTTTTTCCATACATTGTTTTGTTTTATTTTTTCCATTCAAGAACATAATTAAAGATAAAAAAATTTTTTTTCCTTTCTTCCCCTTCTCCCGGTCCCCTCCCACTACCCCCCTTTTAGTTTAAAATAATCCATACCACGAACGGCTCTTTGTATATCCTTATATAGTGGAGAGCTGGGTCATTTCTTGCTTGAAGTTATCAGAAACAATAGGACTGTAAGCAGTCTAATAAGATGTTTGAAAGGGGTTTTTGTTTCTATAAGGTATGTTCTGAGTGGGCAGGTAGCTCAGAGCAAAAGCATAACAAGCCTTAGTTGTTCTCAGCACAGTGAACTGCTCACGCGGTTTTACACTCTTCCCACCAGTGCATGAGGGCTTCCATAGTGCAGCATCATAGCCAGTACTAAGTTCCCATACCATTTAATTACATGGTGACTTTGAAGCAATAGTTCCCAGACAGGTACCATTTACAATGAAACATTTTAATGTAAAGGAAAAAAATCTGTGCAGAAAAAAAAATTGGAATTTTGAGCAAACATGTGCTGTGTATCAAGTGTGGAAATAACCTCTTATTACCTAACACTTAATATAATGCTACTTGGAGATCTGAGTGTTAAATGTTATTACCTAACACTTAATATAATGCTACTTGGAGATCTGAGTGTTAAATGTTTATCTCTACTATATTTTATGCATTTACTAAAGTGATTATGTGGTTTGGCTCATCCTAAAATATAATTTATAATAAAATATAAACTCATTCACATCAAGACATTGTCATGAACTGAAACTCATATGGAATTTTTATTCCATTGTATGTGTTTTCTTATTATTCATATATAATTTTCATCCCTGTATTGCTAAAAGTAACTACCTATGATTTTCTCTCCTTGACAGGTCGACATCAAGATTATTCTAGCCTCATAAAATGTGATGGAAATGTTCCCACTTCTATTTCTTGAAAAAGGTTTTATAAAGTTCACATTTGTTTTTCCTGAAACATTAGAAAATAGTTCTGAAGATATTTGGGCTCCAAAGTCACTCCAAAATCAACTTGTCTATAAATATAGTATTATTCTAACTTTCTATTTATTTCTGTGTTGGTTACAATAAAATGTGTTTTCAAGAGAAATGTCTTTCCATTTCATCTATTGTGTACAATTTATTTGCAAATTGGTGTCATAATGCCCTCATCCCATGGGTTTACTGTCTGTAGACTCCATGGTGAGTGCCTCATTTCATTCCTGCAATTGTGAATTTGCATTTCCTTTTCTTTCTTGGTAGGAGTCATGCTATGGACTTACTGGTGCTTTTAATGGTTTTTTTCTAAATATATTTTAGCTTAGTAGTAGAATTTCTTCTTTATGTAACTCCTTCCTCTTTTATCTGCCTTTATTTTTTTCAATTTGCTGATTCCATGTATTTTCTTAACTTCTTAAGATGAAAGTAAATCACTGATATGAATCTTTTTTCTTTTCTTTTTTATTCATTAAGGTGAGCCTTAAACTTCTTAGCCACCTTTATCTGTATCTCATAAATCTGATGTTCTAAAAATCCTTCCATTGAAAACATTTTAAGTGTTTTGTTCTGATCATTTTGTAGGCTGTAAATAATTTAACTTTGTTGCCCAACTTTCAGTCAAGGAGATTTTTCTAATGATCCCTTTTGTTGATTTCTATCTAATTTAGTTCTACTGAAAGCAGGCATGATTTTTTTCTGTCTATTGCTATATGATTCCTTGAAACTTTTTGATGGTCCCTCCTGCAGTTAATTTTGGTAAGTGGTAGACAGGCATGTCTGTTGGGAAGAGTAGAGAATACTATGGTATAGAAGGGGTATTCTATTTCTTAACTAGATAAAATTGCTCACTGAAGTTGTTCGGATATTTTGTAGATTATAGCTATTAAATATCTCCTGTTGTTGAAAAAGATCAATTGAAATCTCTAACTCTGATTATGAATCTTTTTTCAGCTTTATTTTGTTTTATGCATTAAATACTATTAAATACACATCACTTAATTATTTTATTTTTGCAAACTTAACACTTTTCTTGCGATGGAATCTTCTTGTTTATGCCAAAGAATACTGCTTACTTCCAGGTCTAGAGGGTTTTCATTTGTTCTCTGTTTGTTTCTTGGTTGGTTTGGGTTTGGATTTTTGATTGGTTTGTTGTTGTTATGGTGCTTTGTTTTGTTTTGGTTGTGGCATTGCTACACCATGATTTGATTGTTTAGTGTTTTCTCGGTATGCTTCATTTTTGCCATTTACCGAATTTTGTTTGATAAAATTGTTCAATTAACTTATGGAGTGTAGGTAACAAATACAAAAATTACTGTTCTTGGGGAAAACACAGAAATAGAATTCCACAAGCCTCTGATCAAATTTCCACCAATTGTGGAACTTTGGCCTTGCCTTGTTTGTGCTTCTATTGAAAGACTTACTCTGAGTGTACTCTGTTGAAATACTAACAATGAATTCTCAAGCATAACTCTAACATTTGCTTAAAGGAAACTGACACATCTTCCATAGGAACATCAGTCTTTCTGAGTCTCCTCAGCACTATACTTAGAAGTCATTAAAATAGAAAAATTACAAGGAAAAATCTGCAACACCTCAAAGGCCACTTTAAGAAATGTTTTTATTCTCTGAGGACTTCATACACTGTATTTGGATCATACTCACAACTGCCTCCCAAGTTCTCACAGGTCTCCTTTCCCCTTGTCTACCAGAACAACTCTTTGTTCCTTTCTTTCTTACAACCTACAAGTACAATTTGAGCTGCTCATATACTCTTGAGTATGTAACCATCTAGAGGAATGTGGTTTACCTACCAGGGGCCACACCCTTAAAGAAAAATGACTCTCCTTCTTCCATTATATCAGTGGTCAGTAGTTTCCTATCTAAAAATAATACTTGGTGCCAACCTCCCTGCCTTATTACTGACATTACATTTGTCCAGAGTTTGAGCAAGTCTTTGTACACAGTTACAACTGCTATGGGTCCATATGCACAACTGTCTTCTTGTGTTCAGAACACATTGTTACATTATAGTCATTTGTCACCTCTATCACTCACAACCCCCAACCCTTCTACATATCCCTCAGACTGGGTAGGAATGGACGTGATATATATGTGATATATCCCATTTAATGTGAATCTTTTCAAATCTCTTAGTCTCTGTACCTTAACTGGATCTCTGGGAAAATCTCCATCCCTGCAAATAGAAACTTCTTTGATGAGTGTTGAGAGATTCACTAATGTATGGGTACAATGATTCCATAAGGAGTCAGTTGAACAAAATGTCCATTTAGCAGAATTATCATGCCACACCTAGGGCCCAACACTTGTGTAGCCATAGGTTCTTGGCCTTAATAAACAAAATCAGATCTTAGTTTCATCTTGTAAAACAGGCCTTAAATCTAACCAGAGAGGGATAGATTACTCTCATAAAAGTTTGCAACTACTGGACCAATAGGAATGTCTTGCCAGACCAGTTGTTATAGCTTTCAGAGGCTATAACTAAGAAAAGTTGCTAATTTAAACCTCTCCTCTAATAGAAAATATAGCCCCTTCCAGGAGTAAAAATTTAGGCAGTAGAGCAGAAGTTTCCTTGTCAGGACCACCTTGATTTCTGCATGCTGTGGGTGGCACTCAAGGGTGTAATGTCTTCATCAATATTTCTAAGGTAATCGAGATAAATGGCCATAGCTTGTGATGTTTGAGCATCTCTGAGACCTAACATTAAAACTCTGTTGAAAAAGGCAGATAAAAACTTACTACTGTAGAGGCTTCCTAAAATAGACACACATGCACATATTTAAAAAGTTTAAATAGAGTTACCCTGTAAAAGCATATGATGCTCCTCAGACAGAGAAATAAAATGGCCCTCTTTACTCTTTAGAGCAGAAACTGTAAAGCAGTGTGGTTTGTTTACCACAGCTTGGGATTCATGAATTGATTAATTTTTATTAATATTATGTCCTTATTACAGTTTTTCCTCCCTCTGCTTCTTCTAGTTCCTCCCCACCTCCCCTCCCATTCAGATCCACTTCCTATCTCCCATTAAAAACCAAAGAGGCTTCTAAGGGATAAAAATTAAAATAAAATAAAAGCTAACACATAAGAATTGGACAAAATGAATAAACAGAAGAAAAAACAAAAGAAGACACAAAAAACAGAGATCCACTGTTTTGTACAATCAGAAAACCCATAAAAACACTAAAATGGAAGTCATAAAATATAAACAAAACCTGTGTAGTAAAAAGAGAGAAGAAGAAAATGTGTGTGAATAAAATAAAAATAAAAAATAAGATAATTGAAAAAAACAGAAAAAGGGAAAAGCCCTTACATGACATCATGAGACAAGAAATCTCCAAGACGCCATTGAGTTAATTTTCTATTAGCCATCTACTACTGGGCAAGAAACCTACTCTTAAGAACAGTTTGTTTCTAGTCTTGTATTCATGCACAAAACTCAAGTCCAAATGGATCAAAGACCTCAACATAAATCCCTTCCTAGTTCATTTTACATCCCTCAGACAATGCATGGTCATTTAAGGCGGGATATGTTTAAGAGAGACCAAAGGTACTCATTTTATATCCCTCCTTCTGTAAGAGGTAAGGCTCACACAGAGCTTTCTTATCTTCCAACATCAAATCATCAAATATCAAGTATATCTTAATATGACACAGAATCTACAAGACCAGTTTGCAATGTTTGACTATCTCCCTTATATATAATTATAAAAATAAGTTACAAAGTGGATTTCATAAAATTGTACAAATATAAAAGTGAAAATTTTCTGTAATTATTAAAGTCTTATATTTTGTATTGATACAGGATTTACTGCAGTTTTAAAAATGATTTGAATGCTTTTTGATCCTTCAAAAGATGTTGAATATTGCCTAATTTCATTTATTTTATTCAATTCTTTGTTGTATATTTTCATATTTGTTATTCTCCAGAATCCCAAAATTATGTCTAGAAATCTCTGTACAAAAAGGTGAAATTTTCAGAAGGTTCAAATCATGCTGTTTTGTAAACCCCATTTTTATAACTAAAAGTCAGAGGACAAAGTCACTGGAAGCTCTCGCTAAAAATTCTCTTATCCACAATAAACTGGCACCTCTCTTTTCCACATTTCCCAGTTGCGGTCAAACAATTTCAGTGTTTCTGGAGTGCCAATGCTAAGATGAAATTGTTACAGGAAACACAGAGGTAAAACATATCATTCTGTGCTCCTCAGTTTGTCATTCACCGTGAAAAGCATGAAGGTTATTCCTTCAAAGTATCTAAATAGCTTTCACATTTAAATGATCCTATAAACATTGAAGCAGACTAACTTTGAATTTTTACAGGGTTATTCATCCCTACCCTAAAAACAAGAGGGGGAAAAAATCTCATTGAATTTGTTTCATACAAAAATGAATTTTATGTAAGTAGCCACCCAATCTAAAGAAAATACACCTGAAGTTTAGAGGGGATATTCAAAGAGAATTAGGTAAATATCAATTTATCAAATACGTTTACCATTGGTATAGGATATTCTGCAGTATCAAGATTCAGGTATCATTATGCTGTGTATATATGTTTATATGCAAAATATCAGCTATTGAAGAGCTTCCTTCCCTGCTGTTATTGCAGATAAACTGACAATAAAGAAAAGGGTCTGTTTTTGAGTTTTAGGTAGTGTAACTAATACCCATATTTGGGATTAATGCTGTTTTAATTTATCTATTTTGTCATAACTTCATCCATATAAAATATATTGACAAAGTACTTGGCTCATATTTGCCCGTTCTCCCCTCTTACCCTTTCCCTCTCTCACCAAACCCCATTCTTTCAAACAAGTCCCACTTGAACTTAAATATTGGGTTTTATTTTTTCTTTTTCTTTTGGTAACTCATTGTATATCATTAGAGTTGGTTTTGTGAGAGTTGAGTGTGTGTTCTAAGGATAACTTTCCAGTGGCTATGCTACTCACTCCTCAAGCAAAACAGCTTCGGTTTTTAATATCAAAATGATATTGTTTTATTTAAGATAATTTTATGTTTACTTTGAAATCAGGTAATGTGATCCCTAAGTTTCATCAATGTTCAAGGTTCTTTTGGCTGTTTGGGGTTTCTGTGGTACTGTATTTTGGACTTCCTTCTGTATCAGTTAAAAATATCACATCTCACAGAAGTAACAAACTAAGGGGCATGGGTTGATTTTTCTCACCCAAAAAACATGGTCTCTTCACACACACACACAACATATGTGCATGTATATTAGTGGACCTGCCTGCACATATAAATCCAACCTGCTCAGTCTGTTTAATGTTATTTACATGCATTTGATTTAAGGGCTGACCATTTACAATTAGATAACCAATTCGTAGGTCTCATACCTAAAGAAGACTACCCTGCTCCCTGCGTTCTTTAGTTGCCTTTGGTTTTGCCTATGACAGGGGCCCCATGAGATTCCCCTTCTCAAGTTAGCATGTCTAGTGGTGTTGTACTTCTTTAGGTCCTCTTTAGCAGCTGTGTTTTTGAGGTATCATGTACAACTTCCCTGTCATTTCTAGAAGACACATTCTTACATCAGATGTACCGGCCCTTACACTCTGCCTGCCTCCTCTCTCAAGATGTTCCCTAAGTCTTAGGTAGAGGAGCTGTGTTGCAGCTCTGTCAGTTGGGGTTGGTACCCCACATTCACTTGTTTTCTGCTTTTTGACCAGTTGTGGTTTTCTATAGTGGTCTTCTTTTACAAATAGTTAATGAGTTATGAAAGCTAGTAACTCTAAAATAAAGCTTATTAAAAGCTCTAAGGACTCATACTATTATTTATTTAGCTAAAATTACACACAGTACATGGATGTTTATGTCTACACATGCTAATTTAAATGAAGTTATGCCACTTGAATTGACAAAGCTTCACTGCAAGAGCCACAGACTAACGCATATCCTAGTACCAGGAGTGAGAAACCTTCTTTTGAGTTGTCAGGCAGGGAAGTCCATGTGACCCCCAAAACTACATATGTAATTGCTGTTGCCCTTGGTTTCCCCATAGAGGTTGAAGATAAACCTCTATAGCTGATGACACCATGCACTTCTGGTACAAGACTCAGAGGATGCTGTGCTAGATCTGACCTGAATGCTCCCTCTCTGAGTATTGGCTTTCAGAATACCAGAAGATGTTGTTCGAGCTTCCAAAGAAAGGAAGCAACCAAAATTTGTAGCTATGAACCACACTGCCTGTCGTGGCATGATAACCCTAAGTCAGTTTCATATTATTTTTTAGCTTCTAATTTTTCTTATGTATCATTTTCTTGCTGTTATTTCTTGTGTGAATGATGTGTTTTAATCCACAGAACTTCTTTGAGTGTTTCTTTTAATTCTTTGTCAGGCACTTTGCAGATCTCTGAATTATTCATTGAAGGGTATGATGCTCTCCCAATTCTTTGTTGTCCTTGAGGTCTTGTGTTACTGTCCATGCACTTATATACTTTTATAAATGCACCTATTGCATGTATACACTGATTTTAGAAAAGAAAGTATTTCAACAGCACATCCATGGACTCTCCCTAAGCTGGCTAGAAGAAAATGTGGATACACTTATGGTTGGAAGTTCTTGGCTTTCTCTACTAGTTATGGGTAAAGAATATGAAACTTCGGTACATGTAGATTTACCTAGTAATGGGTCCCATTAGCATTCATAGTACCTATCTCTGAAAGGGAAATTCTATATCATGGATTTGTGAGGAAAGCCTGGAGGCCAGGTCTGTGGAGACATCTTGGTGCTGGGGAAATTCTGTAGCATGGCCATGAAGCCAGCTGAATAGAAGACCTACCTCCTAGCTCATCAAGAGCTGGCCTATGGCAAGGAAGCTCTTTGACTCTGAGTCTGCAGAAATGAACATAACTGGGAGTTAGTTTGGAAGCATAGTCTCTAAGGTTTGTTGTATTTATAGGCGGATATTTCATAAACTATTGCCTGGTATACTTTATCCATATTTTCTAGTTTTGTTTAATATCTTTTGCTGTTTCGTATACCTAAACACATCCTGTTTCATCAACTTTTTCCTGCTACTTCTTAGCCACAACAGTTTCTCAGATTTTCCATGTTTTCAATAGCCTTGGGAAGTCTGAAGTGTACCTAACTGATAAGTGTGAAATATTTCACTCATATTTTATAAACAGCTTTCTCATGATTATATTTAAGGTGTGGGTTTAAGGAAATAAAACGCCAAAGGTTTAACAAAGGGGAAAAGCAAAAGGAAGCAGAGACAGAGTGGGGAGGGTGTGTTTTATGTGAGTATGTGTTTAGTTTAAATATATTTATTTTACTCTTTGGTTTCTAAAACAATTCCTCTTACTTTTTTGTTGTTTTTGTTCAACTTTGATCATTGGGAATTTATTCAATTAGTTTCAGTAACTGTAACATGTCTCTATTATTGTCTGTTGTTGCTTCACTGTTTCTTTACTTTTGATACTGCAAGGTACTCCAGGCTCATTTTGTGTACATATGCTCTTTCCTAACATTTCTCCAGGGACCCTGGTTACTCTTATTGGAGAACAGTATGAAAATCTGAGTCCTGTGAGGTAGAGTGTCTCATTGTTACTATGTATTTTTCCATCTGTGCCTTCTTAGCTGTAAAAAAAAAAAACTATATAAAAGTATTCTAACTCATGCAGGCATACAAACCAATTTCTACATTAAACATAGAGTAATTACAATCCATTACTGCAAGAGTCATTCCTGCTTTCTCTCCTTAATTGTTGTAATTCTTCCACTCCAACAATGAGAAGCCTTGACCCCAATTATCTTCCAGTTAAACAATTAAGATTGTTTAATTTCAGCATGCATGTAATACTTTCAGGATTCCTATCCTCTATTCCATGGAAACAATTTTATTAAATAGGAGACAGTTTACATCTATTTTCTTCCTTTTGATCTTTTAGACTCGAGTAGTCTTCAAACTTACCACAAGTCAACTGCTCAGTGAGATTATTTCATGCATCTGTATTATGTTATTATATTCAGCATTGAATACTGACTGTTAAGCTTTGAATCTGAGATGTACCATTGGCTTGCTTTGGCTTCTCTATCTGGTAGTGCTGTTTGGAAAGGCAACGAAAATTTCATTCTTCTCCTTTGAATTTTTGGCAACCACTCATATAACTGGAATCATGATATCAACATTTGCAGTTTGATTTCATTCAGTAACATTTATTTTAGATTCACCCATGCTGTTATGTATATTAACAGTTCCTTTTTTTGTCTTGCAAAAAAGCAACCAATTTTGTGAGTGCTCCTTGGTTTATTACTTATTCAACTACTGAAAGACATCTCAGGTGCATCTGGTTCATATCAATGAATTTTCTGCTAGCATTTGTGCTGTTCATTGTGTAGATGTGCATATTCTCAAGGGTGCTAGTTAAGACAATGATTGACTGTGGGTCTCTGCATCTGCTCCCATCAGTTGCTTGATGACACCTCTCTGATAACACTTGGGCTGGGCACTGATCTGCAAATGTAGCAGAATATCATTAGGAATTATTTGATGCCAGCCATGATTGGGTCTATCCTGAGACTCTGGGCTGTCCAGCCTCTGGTTCCTGGCCATCCAGGCAGTGTGAGGTATGGGCTTCCTCTTGTGGCATGGGTCTCAAGTTGGACCAGTCATTGGTTGGCCACTCCCACAAGTTCTATGCCACCATTATCCCAACACATCTTGCAGGCAGAACAGATTATAGGTTAACTCACAGCCAAACACTAGGTAAAGCCAGTGGAATCCTGAAGAAGAGGGGGAGAAAGGATTGTGGGAGCCAGAGGGGTTGAAGACACTGTGAGAACACAGCCCATAGAATCAACTAAGCAGAATTTTAGAGGCTTACAGAGACTGAAGTAACAATCACCCACCTAGTATGAGTCTGAGCTAGGACTTCTGCATGCACATTATGGTTGTGTAGGTTGGTGTTCTTATGGGACTCCTAACAGAGGGAATGGGGGTGTTTCTGACTCTTCTACCTACTATTTGCACCCTTTTCCTCCTACTGGGTGGCCTCATCCAGCTTTGATATTAGTCTTATTGTAACTTGTTATGCTTTTTTCAGTTAATTTTGCTGGCAGGCCTCCTCTTTAATTTGAAGGGAAACAGAGGAGAAGTGGATCTTGGGGAGAGTGGTTGTCAGGAGTGGGACTAGAAGAAGGTGTAAATGTAGTCAGGGTGTAATGTATGAAAGAAGAATGAAAAAAAAAACAAAAACAGAATGCATGCATTGTCTTAGTTTGAGTTTCTATTGCTGTGAAGAGGAAACTCTTCCTCTGCAACTCTTACAGAGGAAACCATGCAATTGAAGCTGACATACAATTTCCAAGGTTTAGTCCATTATCATCATGGCAGGATATGGCAGCCTGCAAACAGACATGGAACTGGAGCAGGAGCTGAGAGGTCTACATCCTGATCCACAGGAAGCATAAGGAAAGACTGCCACACTGCGCATGGCTTGAGTATATATGACACTCAAAGCCCAACTCCACAGTGATATACTTCTTCCAACAAGGCCACATCTACTCCAATAAGGCTGCACTTCCTAATGGTGCTGTTCCCTATGGGCCAAGCATTCATACGCATGAGTATATGGGGGCCATACCTATTCAAACTGCTACATGCTTGTATAGAAAAGTAATAGTGAAACCCATCAATTTACATAATTAACTGATTGACAATTATCACAATAAAAATAAAGGATAAAGCATGTAAAAACAAAGGACAATGATTGAGTCTGTAATAAGCTGCCAAATTATTTTCCAGTATATATTAGATTTTATCTCTTCTTGACAGAGAATGCATATTGCACTGAACACTCATATCATTGCTATTAAAAACTTTTAGCATTTTGGGGACTGGTTAGATGGCTCAGCAGTTAAGCACACTGACTACTCTTGCCAAGGTCCTGAGTTCAATTCCCAGCAACCACATGGTTTCTCAAGACCACTTATAATGGAATCTGTTGTCCTCTTCTGGCATGCAGTTACACATGTAGCCAGAGCACTGATACATAAAAATACAAGAACACATATTTTTAAAATACTGTTTACATTTTTATCATATTTTATTTTTTGTTGTGGTCAACATTCTATAATGAGGTACCAACCTTTATTCCTCCAAGTTCCTCCCTATTTGTTTCCTCAGGATCCATTTCCTTTATGTCTCTCATTAGAAAACAACAGGCTTCTAAAGGATAACAATCAAACATGAGAAATAAAACATAATAAGATAAAGAAAAGCAATCCCATCCAAGTTTAACAAGGCAAATTCAAAAGAAGGAAAAGAGTCCAAAGAGCAGGCACAATAATCAGAGATACACTCATTCACACACTCATTTCCATAAAAATATTAAGCTAAAAGCTATAATACATACAGAGAAAACCTTGTGCAGATCTGTGTAGGCCCTATGCTTGCTGCTTTAGTCTCTGTGAGCTCATAGGAACCTTGCTTAGTTGATACAGAGGACCTTCTTCTTCTGACATACTGCACCCTCTGTGGCATTTTCACTCTTTCTATCTCATCTTCTGCAGGGTTCCATGAGCTCTTGATTTGATGGAGACCTCCCATTCAGACTCTCTCTGGGTAATGTTTAGTTGTGAATCTCTGCATCTGTTCCCAGTTGGTTCCAGAAGAAGCATCTCTGATGATGGCTGTATAAGACACTGATATATGAATATAGCAGAATACCATTAGGAATCATCTTATTGATACATTTTTAGACTAGTTTTACCCTAGGTGTCAGGATATCTATTCTCTGGTTATTGACTACCAAAGCAGTGTCTGGTATGGGTTCTATCTAGTCAAGTGGGTCTTGAGTCAAATCAGACCTTGGTTGGCTACTTCAGCAAGTTCTGCGCCACCATTTCCCTAGCATTATATGCAAACATGACAGATTGTAGGTCAAGGGTTTTGTGGCTGGGTTGTGTTTGCATTTCTTTTGAATATCTTGCAGAGTATCTTCCAACAACAAAGACACTAGAATGTAGGAGTGAAGGTTTCATGCAAACATTAGCTGGAATTCTCCACATTCACTGAGTTGTATGGGTATTGTCTTGAGCAATGGGGCCCCACTGTCAGTTTCTTGAGAGCAACCCGTTGTCTTAGCAGCAGCCTGGGTTGTTTAGGGATTTTGATGTGACCCCCCCCCTTGGCCAACAATTCTATTGAATGCAGTTCAGTCCCACTACTGGAACCCTGGTTTGATAACAAGAGATGGCCAGTTAAGACCCAATACCCCCAATTGGAACCACTTCATATATTTTAGGAAGTTTCCACTGCACTGTTTCTATATCATCTTTCAAGAGATCCTCAATTTCACATCCTCTCCCACTATACTATTTTCCCTCCCTACTTAATCTTCCTGTTATCATCCCCACTGCCTCCAGTGCAACTGGAAAGTTTATTCTGTTTCTCCCGCTCATGGATATATATGTGTCCAACCTAGACACTTCCTCTACACCTAACTTCTCTGGTTCTACAGATTTTATTTTGGTTATTATTTATTTGACAGGTAATGTCCACATATAAGCAAATATACACTATATGTGTTTTTCTAGGTCTGGGTTATCTTACTCAGGGTTATTTTTTTTTTCTAAAGCCATCCATTTACCTGCAAATAATTTTATAATGGCAACTTTTTAACAGCTATGTAATATTCCATTGTGAATATGTACCACATTTTCTTTATCCATTCTTCTCTTGAGAGACATCTCAGCTGTTTTCAGTTTCTGGCTATCGTGAACAGAGCAGCAATGAGCATGGTGAGCAGGTGTTCTTGGGGTAGGATGGAGTATCCTGTCAGGATATGCCAAAGAGTGGTACTGCTGGATCATGTGGTAGATTTATTCTCACCCTTCTGAGGAACTGTCACACTCCTTTCCATAGTGGCTGTGCAAGTTTGCACTACCATCAGCAAAGAATGAGTGTTCCTCTTACTCCACATTCTCACCAGCATGAATTGCCACTTGTGTTTCTGATTTTAGCCATTCTGACAAGTGTAAGATGGGATCTCAAAGTTGTTTTGATTTACATTCCCCTAATTGCTAAATGTTGTGGGATATTAGTTTAAGATGTGTTACATTCATTTAATGCCATGAGATACTGGTTTGGTAATGCAAAGATATGCTGCATTCTTTTGTGTGGCACTTGTTTAACTCTGTGAAGCTGTGCTACTCTGCCTTTCTAAAACACCTGATTGAGCTAATAAAGATCTGAACAGTCAATAACTAGGCAGGAGAGATAAATAGGTGGGGCTTGTGGGCAGAGAGAATAAATAGGAGGAGAATTCTAGGAAAGAATTCAAGAGGGGGAAAAGGCAAACGAGATGAGCATTCCAGGGGTCAGTGACCCAGGCACATAGCCAGGAATGTAGTCAGAAGAAAATATAGAGAGAAAAAAGAAAGATAAAGTCACAGAGGCAAAACATAGTTAAAGAGAAAAGTAACAATTTAAATTAGAAAAGCTGGCTAGAAACAAGTCAAGCTAAGGCTGTGCATTTATAAGTAAGAATAAGTCTCTGTGTATTTATTTGGGAGCTGGATGATGGACCCCCAAAAAGTAAATAAATAAATAAATAAATAAATAAATAAATAAATAAATAAATAAACAATTACAGCTAAAATGTTGAACACTTCTTAAGTGTTTCTCAGCTGTTTAAATCTCACCTGTTGAAAAATCTCTCTTTAGAACTGTACCCCATTTTTAATTGGACTATTTTAATTTTTTTGATATCGAGTTTCTTGAGTTATTTGTATACAGTGAATGCTAGACTACTATCAGATATGGAGTTGATAAAAAAAATCCCACTCCATATGTTGCCACCTTTTAACAAATGATGGTGTCCTTTGCCTTGCAGAAACTTTTACGTTTCATGAGGTCCCATTTATTAATTGTTGATCTTAGTGCCTCCATGATCAGTGTTCTGATGAGGAAGTTGTCTCCTATGCCAAACCAATCAAGGCTATTCCCCACTTTCTTCTATATCAGGTTCATTATAGCTGGCTTTATGTTGAGGTCTTTGATTCACTTGGAATTAAGTTTTGTTGAGGGTGATAAGCATGTATCTCTTTGTATTTTTCTACATGTAGACATCCAGCTTGGCAAACACCATTTGTTGAAGACCCTGCCTTTTTCCAAGTGTGTATTTCTGGATTCTTTATTTAAAAATATCAGGTGTCCATATGTGTGTGAATTTATAACTGGGTCTTCAATTTGATTATATTGATCAATGTATCTGTTTATATGCAAATATCATGTGATTTTTATTGCAGCAGCCCCGTAGTATAACTTGAAATCAGGAATAGTGAGATCCCAACAGTTCTTTTATTGTACAGGATTGTGTTAGCTATCTGAACTTTTTTGCTTTACCATATGAAGTGAAATATTTTCAAGATCTGTGAAGAATTGTGTTGGAATTTTGATGGGGGTTGCTTTGAATCTGAAGATTTCTTTTGGTAGGATGGCCTATTTTACTATGTTAATTCTACTGATCCATCAGCATGGAACATTTTTCCAACTCTGTTATCTTCTTCAATTTTTTTCTTCAAGGACTTGAATTTTTATCATACAGATCTTTCACTGGCTTGGTTAGAGTTACCACAAGATATTTTATATTATTTGAGGCTATTGTTGAAAGATGTGCTACCCTGAATTCTTTCTCAGTCCATTTGTCATTTGTATATTGGAAAGCTACTGATTTTTGTGAGTTAATTTTATATCCTACTAATTTGCTAAAAAGTCTTTATCAGCTGAATGAAGTTTCTGGTAGAATTTTTAGGATCATTTATGTATATGCAGCAAATGAAAATACAATATTTTCCACAAATAATGATACTTTGACTTTTTCCCTTCTAATTTCTATCCTCGCGAAGTCCATTAGTTGTCTTATTGCTCTACTACATTGAATAAATATTGAGAAAGTGGACAGTCTTGTCTTCTTCCTGACATTAATGGGATTTCTTTGAGTTTCACTTCACCTAATTTGATTTTGGATATGCACTTGCTGTAAATTGCCTTTATTACATATGACTGCTTCTATTTCCTGAGAGATTATAGGTCTATTCTGATTATGATCTTATTTTGGTAATTTTCACTTATGATAAAATTATCTATCTCTTTTAGATTTTCCAGTTTGATGGAGTACAGGTTTTTAAAGTATGTTCATAGGATTCTCTTGATCTCTCCCATGTTGTTGTTATGTCCCTCTTTTTATTTCTGATTTCATGAAAATTGATATTCTTTCACTGGATTTTAGTTAGTTTAGATAAGAGTTTGCCTATTTATTGACTTTTTCAAAGAACCAACTCTTTGTTTCATAAAATTTTGTTTTGTTTTGTTTTTTGGTATTTTTCCATATTCTTTTATTTTTTTCCATTCAAAAAAATTTTACATTTCTTCCCCTTCTCCCAGTCCCCTCCCGCTCCTCCCCTCCTCCCTCCCCCTGCTTCCTTAAAAGAGGGCATGTTGCCCTGCCCTGTGGGAAGTCCAAGGCCCTCCCCGCTCCATCCCAGCCTAGGAAGGTTCCCAAAGACTAGGTTCCCAAAAAGATAATACATGCAGAAGAGATAGGTCCTAGTGTCATTGTTAACGGCTTCTCAGTTTGCCCCCATTGGCAGCCACATTCAGAGAGTCCGGTTTTATCATATGCTTGTTCAGTCCCAGTCCAGCTGGATTTGGTGAGCTCCCATTAGTTCAGGCACACTGTCTCAGTGGGTGGTCCAGCCCCTCACCGTCCTAACTTCCTTGCTCATCTTCTCCCACCTTCTGCTTTTCGACTGGACCTTGGGAGCTCAGTCCATTTCTCTGATGTGAATGTGGGTCTCTGTCTCTATCTCCATCGTACGAAATTTCTATGGTGGTGATCAAGATATTCAACAGTGTGACTATGGGACAATGCTAGTTCCGGCACCCTCTCCTCTGCTGCCCAAGGACCTAGCTGGAGACATCCCGTGGACACCTGGGATCTCCTCTAGAGCCAAGTATCTTGCCAGTCCTAAAATGACTCCCTTAATGTAGATATCTTATTCCCTTCGCCAGTATCCACGTTTCCTCCATCTCCACCCTCCCACTCCCCCAAGCTCTCCCCAGTCCTTTTCTTCTCTCTTCTCCTTCCCCCTCTCCCCTTTCCCACCCCCAACCCCCACTTCTATCCCCGCCCCCATGCTCCCAACTTTTGCCTGGCAATCTTGTTTGCTTCCAATTTCCAAGAGGATCTATATATGTTTTTCTTTGGGTTCACATTGCTATTTGGCTTCTCTGGGCTTGTGAGCTATAAGCTTAGTGTCCTTTGTTTATGGCTAGGGTCCATTAATGAGTGAGTACATATCATAATCGTCTTTTTGGGTTTGGGTTACCTCACTCAGGATAGTGTTTTCTATTTCTATCCATTTGCATGCAAAATTCAAGATGTCATTGTTCTTTACCACTGAGTAGTACTCTAATGTGTATATATTCCACATTTTCTTGATCCATTCTTCCATTGAGGGGCACCTAGGTTGTTTCCAGGTTCTGGCTATTACAAATGATGCTGCTATGAACATAGTTGAACAAATGCTTTTGTAGTATGATTGGGCATCTCTTGGGTATATTCCCAAGAGTGGTATTGCTGGATCCTGAGGTAGGGTTAGGGTTAGGGTTAGGGTTAGGGTTAGGGTTAGGGTTAGGGTTAGGGTTAGGGTTAGGGTTAGGGTTAGGGTTAGGGTTAGTGGTGCTCTTTGTTCCACATGACCCTGCCCACCCCCCGCATGTTTCATAACATTTTTTATTGTTCTCTTTGTTTCTTCTAGTTTATTAATATCACCTCGATTTGAGTGTTTCTTGTAATCTATTCCTCTTGAGTGTGATCACTTCTTTTTGTTATAGAGCTTTTTGTTGTGCTGTTATGTCGCTAGTATAAAATCTTTCCTCTTTTTTATGCTATTAACTTGCCCCTTAGGTTCCTTTCATTGTATCCCGCAAGTTTAGGTATGTTGTGCATTTGTTTTCATTTGATTCTTGAGATTCTTGTTTTAAATTCCTGTCTTGACTCATTTTTCATTCAATAAAAATTGTTCAGTTTCCATAAGTTTGTAAACTTTCTGTTGTTACTGTTGTTGTTGATATCTAGCTTTAATGTGTGATGGTCTGATAGGATACAGGGAGTTATTGCCATTTTCTTGTGTCTGTTGAGACTTTCTTTGTGTCTAAGTATGTGATTGGTTTTGGAGAAAGTTCCATGAGATGCAGAGAAGAAGACATGTTCTTTTGTGTTTGGGTGAAATGTTCTTTAATTATCTGTTAAGTTCATTTCATTTAAATGTCTTTTAGCTCCAGAATTCTTCTGTTTAGCTTTTGTCTTGATTTCCTGTCCACTACCAGTGTGTGAGTTTGGTATGATTATAGGTCTAGGTGCTAATTTGTGGATTTGTCATCACTGAGTAAAGGTTTCTTTCTTCTCTCGGTTTTTTTGGAGAGTGTGATGACTGTGTGCTACCTGTTTACCTGGTCTGCAATGCTGGTGTGTTGACAGGGAATGCCTGCTGATGTTGGAGGCTAGGATACTGGGAAGAGTTGGGTGAAGGAAGACTGGGGGAGAAGGTCTTTGTGGTCCATTGAAATGATGTCAGAAAGGAAAGGAAGACAACAGCAGCTTTTCTGCTACAGAGCTTGGGATGAGACTGGGGGAGTGGGGTGGAACTGAAGGAACAAAATGAGAGGTATGGATTAGTCTTGGTCCTACTTGTTGCTCTTGGAGGAGAGGCCATTGTCCTTGTAAGGGTTGGTGGCTGGGGCGACGCAATGAGTATGTGGTTAAGGGCATGAGAGGAAGATCTGTGGGATCCACAGAAGATGACAATAGGGGTCAGGGGAGACTGCCACATATGTTCTACTGCAGAACTGAGTATGAGACTAGGGGATTGATTCTCTGAGAACAAAAGGAGAAGAGAAAATCTGCAAGCAGGATACCTGGTTTTCTAGCAGGCCAACTATTATACTTTTAGCGGTGATTTCTGAGAGTGGTATAAGGTGTATTTTATATGAGTAGTTCCTATTGTAAGCCATTATTTATAGAGAATGCTACCCTCTTTCTGTTGAATTCCCTTTGTATCATTATATCTTTATTTCTGATCACGAAGTGAGACTTATTTAATATCTCTTGAAGAAATAGAAATAGATTTAGACAAGTTCCATTATTAAAGCAAGCAGGCTTTTATTTCACTAACAGTATAAAAATTTAGCAAAATTACATTCAAGTTTTTAGTACTCAATTTTAATGTGTTAAATTTATTATTAATACTTCACAGGTAAAAGTTTTAAAACTGACAGACACAAAGCTGGATATAGCAGCAAATGTAACTCAGATTGAAAATAAACACATCAAATAGTATATCATGAAACACATAATATTAATAATCAATAATCAAATATAATTAAGCTTTATGTATTGTTAAATATATATAATGGGATGGCTTCCTCATGGAACAGACATATTTAATAAATAGGCCAGTGAGAGTTTCCAGAAAGAATATTAAAATAACTTTGAGTTAGAATAAGCTGCTAAAATACTAGAAAAGTGGGATAAGATAATATTGTAGAATATTAACTATGCAAAGATGCACTGCATTTGTTTATGTTGCAGAATATTGCTTTAAATATGTAAAGATGTTTTATTTTTGTTCGTACTGCATTTATTCAGTTATGTTAAAGATGTGTTGCAACTGTTTTCACCTTGCCTGCACATGAATAGTCTATTAAAGAGCTGAATGCCCAATAACTTGGCAGAAAAAGGATAGCTGGGGCTGCTCTCTCCCTCTGCCCCACCAACCTGATCTCTCAAGTTCCCATTTCCCACCCTCCCAAGTCTACCTATGAAAGCTCTTCTATTTCCCCTCCCCAGGGAGATCTAGGTGTCCCTCCATGAACCTCTTTGTCACCTAGCCTCTCTGGGTCCACGGATCATACCAAGATTCTCTTTTATGGTACAGTTAATATCCACTTATGAGGGAATACATACCATGTTTGTCTTTCTGGCTATGGGTTACCACAATTAGTATTATTTTTTTTCTAGTTCCATACACTTGCCTTCAAATTTCGTGATGCCACTGTTTTTAACAGTTGAGTAATGCTCTGTTGTGTAAATGTACAATTTTTTTATCCATTCTTCCGTTGAGACACATCAAGGTTGTTTCTGGGTTCTGGTAAATATGAATAAAGCTGCTATGAATATAGTTGAGCAAGTGTCCTTGTGGTATGATTGTGCATCCTTTGGGTATATGCCCAAGAGTGACATAGCTTGATCTTGAGGTAGACTGATTCTCAATTTTTCTGAGAGACTGTCATATTGATTGCCACAGTGGCTGTACAAGTTTGCACTCCCACCAGTAACGGAGGAAAGTTCCTCCTGCTACACATCCTCTCCAGCATAAACTGTTATTTGTGTTTTTTATCTTGGCTATTCTGACAGGCATAAGATAGAATCTCAAAGTCATTTTGATTTGCATTTCCCTGATGGCTAAGGATGTTGAGGATTTCTTTAAGTATTTCTCTGCTGTTTGAGATTCTTTTGTTGAGAATTCTGCTTAGGTTTGTAGACCATTTTTAAATTGGATTATTTGGTTTTTTTTTATATCTAAGTTCTTTTTCTATTTTGGAGATCAGTCTTGTGTCAAATATGGGGATAGTGAAGATCTTTTCCCATTCTGTAGATGTCATTTTCTCCTATTGACAGTGCCCTTTGCCTTACAGAAGCTTTTCAGTTTCATGAGGTTCCATTTATTAATTACAAATCTTAGTGTATGTGCTACTTTGTCTAATCAAAAAGTTTTCTCCTGTGCCAATGTGTTCAAGGCTATTACCCACTTTCTCTTCTGTCAGGTTCAGTGTAAATAGGTTTATGTTGAGGTATTTTATCCATTTTGACTTGAGTTTTGTGTGGAGTGATAGATATGGATCTACTTGCATTCTTCAACATGCCGCCCATCCAGTTGTGCCAGCACCATTTATTGAAGATACTTTCTTTTTCCATTGTATAATTTTGGATTCTTTGTTGAAAATCAGGTGACCATAGGTATGTGGATTTATGTCTGGGTCTTTGATTTGATTCCACTGATACACCTGTCTGTTTTTATGTCAATACCATGTTGTTTTTAATATTATAACTCTGTAGTAGAGCTAGAGACCAGGGATAATGATACCTCAAGATGTTCTCTTGTACAAAATTGTTTAAGATAGCCTGTATTTTTTCCATATAAAGTTGAGTATTGTTCTTTCAAGGTCTGCAAAACACATTGTGTTGGAATTTTGATGGGTATTGTGTTGAATCTGTAGATTTCTTTCAGTAAGATGACAAATTCTACAATGTTAATCATACTAATCCATGAGCATGGCAGATCTTTCCATCTCAGATATTTTCTCCAATTTCCTTCTTCAAAGACTTGAAGTTCTTGTAATACAGGTTTTTCAGTTGCTTGGTCAGAGTTACCCCAACTACATTATATTATTTGTGGCTATAATGAAAGGCGTTGTATCCAATTTCTTTCTCAGAACTTTTATTGTTTGTATATAAAGTGACTATAGATTTTTTAGTTAATTTTGTAGCCAATCATTTCACTGAAGCTGTTTATCATCTGCAGTAATTCCCTGGTAGAATTTTTGTGGTTGCTCATGTACACTATCATATCATCTACAAGTAATGATACTTTGACTTCTTTTGCAATTTTTATCTACTTGATCTCTTTTTCTTGTCTTATTGCTCTGGGTAGAACTTCAAGTACTATATTGAATATATATGAACAGAGTAGACAGCCTTGTCTTATTCCTGATTTTAGTGGAATCATTTTGAATTTCTCTCCATTTAATTTGATGTTGATTCCCACCTATCTTATTAGGCTTACCTGTTATACTGCCCATGGAAGTTTATATTCCTCTTTCATATCTAGAAAAGGAATATTTCTTGTTTGTGGATAGGGTATTCTTCTTTTCCTGAGCAACATTTTATCTTGTACCAGGCTGCTTCTTTGGGGCCACTAACCAGCTACCAAATCAAGACACAGAGACTTAGTTTTACATGCTCGGCCTAGTTTAGGCACATTTCTTAATAGATCTTTTAACTTAAATTAACCTGTTTCTCTTTATCTACTTTTGAGTTGGGCTTTATTAACTTTATTACTTCTGTATATCTTATTTTACTGCTTTTCTATGTCGGCCTGACTAATGGTCTCCTGGCTCCTGGACCATGGCATCTCCCTCTTTCTCGCCTCCCTTCTTCTCTCATTCTTCATCTCTCCAGCCTAGATTTCTCCTCCTATTTATTCTCTCTGCCAGGAATAGCTAGTGTGAATTGCTGTCTCTTGTGATCAGATTTGTGACTTCCCCAATTGTCATCAGAGAGCCTTCATCCAGTATCTTATGGAAACAGACACAGTGACCCACAGTCAAACATTAGACTGAACTTGGGGAACCCTGTAGAAAAGAAGGAGGAAGGATTGTAGGAACCAGAAGGATCAAGGACATCACAAGAAAACCCACAGAAACAATTCACCTAGCTCATAGACACTCAGAGTTTGAAACAACAACAAGGGAGCCTGCATGGAATCAACCTGGACCCTCTACATACATGTGACAGTTGTGTATCTAGGCCTATGTGTAGGAATCCTAACAATGGGAGCACAGACTGTTCCTAATGCTTTGGCTGGCTTTGAGAATCTATCCCTCATACTACACTCCCTTGTCCAGCCTAAACACAGCAGAGGTGCTGAGTCTTACTGCATCTTGATACACTATGCTTTGGTGACACCCATGGGAGGCCTACTGCTTTATGAACAGAAACAGAGGAAAAGTAGATTGAAGGAGAACAAAGGAGAGAGAGGAAATGTAATGGGAGGAGAGGAGGGAGGGGAAACTTCAAGCATGATGCAAAATTAATTAATTAATTAAAAAAAGATAGGTGGGAATCTAATCACAAAATACCCTTACCATACTATTAGGGCAATTATTCTAATTATAATAACCATGTCAAAAGCACAACAAAATGCAGTTTGTAATTCTGAAAATACCTTATTACAGAGTAGTGGTTAAGACACTGGGTGGCTTCATCAAGAGTGAAGAAAGAAAACTATTCAAACGCCACAAAACCATCCAGGTAAGAGATGACAGTAAACAGCTGAGGGTGAGCAGATACTGAAGTTAAGAGAACAGTAAACGCTAACTCAGGAAGGAAGAAAAACAAACAGAAGGAAACAGGTGATGCAAAACTTTCCTTACTGAACAAATGTTTCACGATATCCCAGATAAATTAGGAAATAGAAAAATGAGTACTAATTTTGTAAGGTTACCAGATAAACATGTATGTTTAATTTAGGGGGATATTAAAGTAGATGTTTTCACCAAAAAGACAATTCTAGATCTCAAGTGTAGTTTTGTCTGAAGGATGTGTGACTGCACATTGCCAATGATGTGACTGAAACTGAAGGAGCTGAGGTTTGTAGTTGGATTTTTTGGGAGGGGGATGGAAGGTGGGACTGCCAGCTCATAAAAAAGGATACAGAGACTTGCTATTAATTATGAAAGTTCAGCCTTACCTTAAATTAACCCATTTCTGTTCATCTACATGCTGCTATGTGGCTCGTGACTTTTATCTCTGCTCTTGTATGCCCTGCTTCTGTAAGTCTGGATGGTGACTCCTCCTTTCTTCTTCTCTCTGTCCTGAAGTCCTACGTTTAAAATGTAACAAATGTAACAGTGGCTAGCAGTGGTGGTGTGTGCCTTTAATTCCAGAATTCAGGAGGCAGAGGCAGTGGGATCTCTGTGAATTCAAGGCCAGTCCAGTCTACATTCAGGACAGGCAGGGCTATACAGAGACACCCTATCTTGAAATAATCAATTAAGTGTAACTATTAGAAAGTGTTCTGAAATACCACTGTACTTTTTATTTGCATTTGATAATTAATAAAATGACTAAACACCATTTTAGTATTCATTGACTGAAAGAAAATGTCTTTGTGAAATGATTGTAGTCATTTTAAGCTGTATTTTTTAATAATCTACAGAAATTCTTTTCATTTTGGATATGAGATATTTATTGATTATAGGTGTCCCAGTTCTCTATGACACTAAACTACTTTCATTCTTACTTAATGATGTATTTTAGTGAACTGAACTTATTAAGTTTAATGAAGCTCAATTTATTAATCATTCCCTTTATTCCCTTTATAGTGATTTTTGCACCATATTAAGTAATGGTTTTCTCTGCTAAAATAAAAAATATTGAAGTTTGTATTGTTTTCTAGAAATGTTGATGTCTTGTGACCTTATTAAATAATAGTCAATCTGAGTCATTTTCCTATTCACCATAATTCAAGGATCCTATCTTCCTTTATTTCCATAAGGACATTCTAATGATCAATTAGCACTTATACAAAATGTTTTCTACTGGTCATTTACTTCAGATCTCACCATTGTTATATATAAAAGTTCAGAAGTATACAAGGAGATTTCTGTACTTCCTATTTTAATGTCCCGTCTGCATTTGTCAGTCTTCATGCCCAACTCATGTCTTAACAACACTTTCCACTAAATCTTATGAATGGAATTTGTATCTGGTGTGTTTTGAATCTATAATATCCTCCATATACTTACATTTGAGCACTTGGCATCCAACTTCTAGTGCTACTTGAAGACTGCAAAGCCTTTGCAAAGGGAAATTGGATGGTAGAAGCCGGTTACCGAAGGTGAGCTCTTGAAGGTTATGCCATCCCTACTCCTGCATGAGAGGGTGCAGCTAACATAACAACCCATTAATAGGATATGGAGAAGTGTCTCAGAGAATCTCAATAGCCCTGTGGTAGCAGTGCTGCAGTGCTGGAGGAATTCCTACGACCAGTAGCCTTTAAGTTACCCGCCCACTTGGCCATGGCCTCTTATACTATATATGCAAATGTAAAGCACTCCAGCTGTGGGATTCGGTTGCTGTTCCTTGTTCCAGCAGAGGATTGTGATCTATGAGTTTACCCCTAAATAAATAACCTTTTATGATACTCAATTCTGAGCAACTATGGAATTTCTTTTTTAGCGTTCTTCTTCATCTGGCACCCACGTGGATCCAAACTTCATGCCTATGGGGTGGATCGGCTTAAAGGCCTAAATGGTCCACAGCCCAGAAAGTTTCCCACCCCCACCCCCTTGACTTGCTTTTACCTACTAAGTGTTTTGTTTTTTGTTTTTTTTTTTGTAAAAACCCCTGCCCCAGCAGAGCTAACTGCATGGGGGAGACTTGAAAATCTCTCAAGCGCATGTAACCCCCATTGCCACTGTCCCTGCCATGTGGCAATTTCCACAACTTCTGGTTTATACTCCCGGCTCCTGAGTTCTAGGCTTCTTGTTCTGTGTACGGAATTTATTTAATTGCTTCTAATTTGTCAAGCAAAATATATTTCTTAGTATTTAACCAGCATCAAAGCAGGAAAACCTAAGCTGCTCAGGACTGTTCATGGCACCAGGCTGCGCTGCTTGTCATGACACTGCAACCACGACACCTGCTGGACAATAAAGATTATTACACCTAAAACAATTTAACAGACATCATACCAGGTAAATATTTTATTAATTAATAAGTCAATAAACTTGAGAGTTATATAATGGCAGATAATATTACTATGGAAAATTTTAGTAACTTTTTTGCTAATACTATGGATTGTATTCTGCAAGGCTTATATGGTTATGGAGATACATCCATTTATTGGATATTGGGACTGAGTTTTTTTTCTTCATATTATATCCTTAAGAAAATAATTTGATAACAGAGACAAGAATGAGGCACATTTAGAAATGATACAGTCTTTACAGACTAATAATGAACAGCTAACTGACAGGATTAATACCACTGAAAATCAAAAGTTACTTGAAAAAAATAATACATCTGAAAGAATTCATACTGTTGAATTTGACAATCGAAATTTGTTTAAAAGTTACCATAGGTTAGCAGATAGAGTATCTTTCCAGGAAAGCAATCTTCATGCTATCCAAATAATGTTCAAATATGAGGTGTTATCTTTAAAGGAAAAATAAAGCATGAGATGGGTTGAATGCATAGAGCCAGAAGGACAGAGAGGAAAGCTGGGGCCATATGTGGCTAATATCACAGTGAATTTATGATGCAGCAATGGCATACCCAGATTAGCATTCCTACAGTCCCAGGAACTCATAATTCTGGGAAGGATATTATAAGGTACTATGCACAAAGGTCACCAGCCATTCAGGATGTACAAGAACATAAAGCAACTAGCAAACCTTTAAAGGTACCAACAGCTCTACCTTTAAAATGGTTAACTGAGAAACCAATTGAACTTACACAGTGGCCATTAACAGAAGACAAACTGCAGGCTTTAGAACAGCTGGTACACGAGCAACAAGATGCTCACCATATTGAAGAATCAATCAGTCCTTGGAATTCTCCTTTATTTGCTATTAAAAAGAAACTGGGAAAATGGAGAATGGTGAGAAATCTAAGAGCTGTCAACAAGGTAATTCAACCTATGGGCCGTCTACAATCTTGAATTCCTCTATATTCTCTATTACCAAAAGGATGGCCTCTTATAGTTAATGGTTTAAAAGATTGTTTCTTCACAATACCTTTACAAGAAAAGGACAGAGAAAAATTTGCCTACACAGTGCCTACTTATAATAATTCTCAGCCTATTAGTAGATACCAATGGACCATCCTTCCACAGGAAACGCTTAATAGCCCTACCCTATGCCAATACTTTGTCAGCCAGCCATTGGAAATAATAAATCAAAATTTTCCTGAATCTATAATTTACCATTACATGGATACCATTTTGATATCTGATTAAAACAAGGATATTTTAGAAAGAATGTTTGAAGAAATAAAGAAAGTTTTACCAAAATGGGGATTACAAATTGCTCCGGGAAAAATACAGTGAGGAGAGTCTGTCAATTACCTAGGTTATAGAATAGGTTTACAGAAAATTAGGACACAAAAGGCACAAATTAGGAGAGACTGGTTGCAGACTCTTAATTACTTTCAAAGAATGTTAGGAGACATTTCTAGTCTATGACCAGCTGTTAGGATAACATCTGATATAATAGATCATTTAAACAAAACCTTAGATGGCGATAAAGACTGAATAGTACTAGAGAATTAATAGTTGAAGCAGAAAGAAACTAACAATTGTTAAGGAGAAATTACAGGAAGCACATGTGGATAGGGTGAATCAAAATCTTAATTGTGTTCTAAGTCATATTGCCTTCCAGAAATTCTCCTACAGAAATTTTAATGTGGAGGGAAGATATTATCTTAGAATGAATCTTTGTACCACATAAACCAAGTAAACAATTAAAAACTTATGTGGAAAAAGTCTCTGAATTAATTATATAAGGTAAATTGAGACTTTGTCAATTAGCAGATATAGACCCAGCAAAGATTATAGTGCTTTATACTACTGATGAAATAAAAAAGTAATGGGAAGACAATGAACCATGGCAAAGAGCTTGTGCTGATTTTTGGGAGAAATTAATAGCAATTATCTCAAAAGCAATAGACTTAACCTTATAAAGAGAACTTCTTGGAGTCTTCCCTGAATTGTACATGATGCTCTAATTACTGGAGCCCATACATTTTATACTGAAGCAAATAAATCAGGTAAGACAAGTTACAAATCAGAAGAATTAAGTAAGGTGGAACAAAGCCCTTATAATTCTGTCCAAAAGGCAGAATCATATGCTATTCTCTTGGTGCTAAGGAATTTTAAAGAAGCTCTTAATATAATTACTGATTCACAATATGCAGAAACAGTTGTTTTCCATACTGAAACTGCTAAATTTATATCAGATGATACATAATTGATTTCATTATTCATACAGGTTCAAGATATAATCAGGAATAGGCTTTCTACCATATACATAACACACATACGATCACATGTGGGTCTGCCAGGTCCTCTAGATAAGGTAATGCAGAAATTGATTGATTACTGATTGAAAGTGTGATGAAAGCCTCAGAATTCCATAAGAAACATCTTGGCAATAGCAAAGGTTTAAAGAAAGAGTTTTCTATTACATGGCAACAACCTAAGGAGATTATAAAAAGATGTCCTACTTGCTCTTTCTATAACCAAATACCACTACCTGCAGGGACTAATCCAAAGGGTATTCAAAGTAATGAAACCTGGCAGATGGATGTGTTCCATTTTGCAGAATTTGGAAAATTAAAATATGTACACCACACCATTGAGACTTATTCAGGTTTTCAGTGAGCAAGTGATTTAAGCTCAGAAAAGGCTGATTCAGTAATCACACACTTATTAGAAGTTATGGCCATCATGGGTATACCTGCACAAATAAAGACAGATAATGGTCCAGCATATGTCTCTAAGAAGCTTATTATAAATAATAAAGCATATTTACAGGTATACCACAAAATCCTAAAGGTTAGGCAGTTGTAGAAAGATCAAATCAAACTATAAAGGATATGTTAAACAAACATAAAGGGATGGAAAATACCTCTAGAAATAGATCACATTATGTTTTATTAACCTTGAAGTTTTTTAATGCTAATGAGAAAGGGACAACAGCAGCAGAGAGACACTGGATAATAGAAAGTCTCCTGAATTAAATCAGCTGGTGTAAAGATTTGCTTTGAAAAAGAGAAATCTCTTGAGGAAGAGAAATGACAGCTCATCCACAATGGTGACAGCCATACAGATGGTAAGGAAACCATCTAGGGTTGGGACAGGGTTCTGCTCTTGTCTTTCAGGAAAATATACATCTTCAAAAATTCAAGAGACCCTAGATGTTTGGATGCAAACAGAAGGAAAAATAACTATCCAATAAGGATCATCAAGAAAAAAAGGAATATGACTTATAAAGATAGGTGATCAAAACATATACATTTAAATATATATATATTGAGTATGTAGAGCTGGCTTTGGAGTTGGACAATGGCTCTGTCCTTCTCTAAATCCATGCATGTTGTTAAAAGAAAAATTCAGAGTTTCTGTCTCATGTCAAGAGCCATCTTTGGGACAGAAAAAAAATTAGAAAAAAATTTACTTTTATTCATACTTATTTTTGTCTCTATAGTACCTTTCATTAAGTACATATGCCTGTATATGTCTATATAAATAATGTTTAACTTTACCACAATGAACAATGAATTTTCCTGCAGTACTCTTTGAAGTTTCCAGGAAGAAGATGGGGCCCCACAACAAAAACTTCACCTGGTTGATATGATGTCATGATGCTGATAACACTACTATAAGTCCTGTTTTTGGGTACCAGCTGCTCAAAATGGTTCCAACTTGGTTAGCTGAAATGGTACACTTTTTTACAACATTCTGGCCAGAACTTCAAATAGGAACCTCAGAAAAACCCTGCCAAATACTCAGAGACTATTTGCAATTATACCATACAGTAATCTTGGAACTTAACTATCATTTTACTTTCACAGGATCCCATAGAAAGAAGATCACCCCCATGACAGCTGAAAGTAATTCTAGAAGACAACATCCCCTATCCCAACAAAGTTTGTCCTCTGGGTTAGGGGCATCATTTAGGGGTTGATTATAATTGGTATAGGGTTGAAGGTTGGGGGAGAATTACGTAGGCTCAGGGATCTCTTTGGGAAAAGGGGGGGGGAATTGGATAGGATAATAGATTAGTGTGAGCTTAGTCACACTAATAATAGTAGTGAGTAATGGAATGCATAGTTGTGAGCTATTATTTATAGGCAATTTACATTGGTATAGATTCTTGTATATTGCTACAAGCTTAAATTATATTGAATATGTTGCTATTTTCATCTACAATATTTGTACACCTAGGCAAAGTTATTTTGTCATATTGTATGCATGCATGCTTCTACCTCTGCTTAAGACATTTTGCATATTGATACAATTTTATGATATATTTATCATATTGCAATATATGTTTCTACCTCTGATCAAGATACTTATACATTGTTTACATTTTGAGATTATTGCCCTCATTTGTTGCACTTTAAACATTTGTTGTTTAAAGATTGTTTAATATTCTAATATGAATTCTTACTCTTTAAGTTATATAGGTATTAAGATTCATAGGCTAATAGTCATCTATGTTTGTCATACCTATAGTTAGACTAATCAGGTTCTTTAGATACATAAAGAGTGTATTCTGCATAGATAGGTAATCTTCAACCACTTCAAAGAGCTGTAGAATATGGCATTTAAATAACTTGGGGTTCTGTTGAAGAAAGACACAATTGTTCCTGGCAGCACCAAACTATTCCTGAGAGAATGTTGAGCACTGAAGACACTCCACTTAGAGCTTGTTTTCTTCTTGGCAAAACTGGCCTTTAGGCAAGGAACTACCCATGCATTGACCACTGACAAGATGCATGATGTCTGGACAGGACAAGCAGGATACAAGAAAAAAATACTGTCAAATCTTGCCAAGACAGGGTAAGACAGTTTTGAAAATTTTCTTACCTCTGAAAATGGTCTGTCAGTTACTCTATGTCTTAGCCAAAGTTGTTTGCTCCAGTGTTGCAAATGAGACCTTGGATGATTACCCAGATAGGCAGTTGTCTCTGTCATTTGTTGCACATTTTGGAAGTTGCTTGATTGTACTTCCTGCTTACTCAAATAATATTAATTCCCTTCTCGGGTCTTTGATGGGGTTGAAGACTAGATAATTGTAGTTACTTTCCTCTCATGACTTGGTCAAGTTATTTATATACAAGACTTAAACTCATAGGATAGGATAATTATTGAAACATTTATCACATGTTTCTTGCTTGATATTGTTTATGCTGGTTGTAATTCTAATTTTTATATCTTATATTTGTTCTTATTGTATATAACTTTGTATTAGGCTTACAACTTTCTAAACAAAAGAGGGAGGTGCTATAGGAATTTCTACCACCAGTAGCCTTTAAGTTACCCACCCACTTGGGTGTGGCCTCTTAAACTATTTATTCTGGTGTAAAGCACGCATCCGGTCTCTTTTCCAACTGCAGGATTCAGTTGCTGTTCCCCATCCCAGCAGAGGATTGTGATCTGTGAGTCTACCCCTAAGTAAATAACCTTTTATTATACTCAATTCTGAGCTAGTGTGGGATTTCTTTTTTAGTATCCTTCTTCACTACAGATCAACCTTGCAATATGTTGCAACTTTTGTGAAGATAATTGTTTGGTGACAATATTTCATGATAAAAGGACAATACTACACCAAACAAATCCCTGAAGAATTAGAAAAGATATTAACATAGAAGGATCTTTGTTGTAGCACACCAATTACAAAGACACTAGAAATTGAATGGATGATTATTTTTTTAAAGTATTACCAATCTACACAAGTACAGAAAACAAGCAAAACATTAGCTCTTGCATGACTTAAAGAATTACACACACCAAAACAAACATCCTCTCACTATGCTCAGATACAGTAAAATTAAAATCAGGGCCTCCCTCCACATTGGAGTCATTCCAAAGCATTTTGTTCAATGTAACTTTGTTAGAACATAGCTAAATCAAATACAAAACTCAAACAGTTGCCTTGGTCCTTTTCTCATACATATCTCAGGAACACAGTATCAAGAACCTACAGCAATTTCTATTTAGGCTCGTTTTAAACTATCTCTGGTTTGTCTACAGATGTCACAACTTTTTGCTTCCTATTGATCAGAAAGTGTGTTTCATTGATTCTCTAATCAATCAATGCTTGGGGCATAAAAGAGACACCAACGGCATCATGATGGAGGCTTATGGAAAGCAATTTGTAGTCAAAATTTCGCTCACCTCAGTTCCCACATAAGATTTAACCCTACATTCTGTGCTACAGGGAGTCCATCCCCAAGATGGTTAAACATTCTTCACCTATGCTATGCTTTCAAGTTATCTCTACTAAGGTAAACAAGATTGTCTCCTCCGATAGATCGTCTCTCTTGCATGCATATGCACGAATAGACACACACCTGTACCCACAAACGCACAAACAAACGTATATAATCCATCCTTTAAAAAAATGGCATAATGTCTCTGGGAGCTTTACTTACCATGGCAGCATTCTAACTTCAAAATACTAAATATTAGAACTTCAAATCATGGTGCTTGAACTATAAGCCACCTGCAGTTATTTGAAACTCTTGCAGTTCCAGCTCAAACACAAAAACACGTCTTTATTTTAAGAAGGTCTTACTTATTTGGTGCTTTACCATTGAACAAAATACCTCATGACTCACCATCATCTCTTAGGTACTTCAACTAACAGATAAGGATGATGCTTTAAAAATTCCTTTTCTGAGGATAACCAAGGTACATCCCTGGCTTGGATTTGGGGTAGGGGTTATGCTGCCCTTTATACTAATGTCACACTAACACCCCTTCCCAAGAGAATTCTATTCTTGAACATGACTAAGCTAAATACACAACTGCATTTTAAGGGTTTCCTTTTATCTACATCTCGTGAATACAGTCTCAAGACCCAAGCATAATTTATTAGTCTATTTGTTTGAGCTAATTTCTGGTTTTTCTATTATTCAAATTCTTAATTACTACAGTACCAATAGAATATAATTTCCCTGTGTGCTTCTGGGAAAGCTCAGAATATTCCTATACAGCACTCCTAAAGAGACCCCTCTGGAGTGTAATGAGACTTCTTTCATTTCATATGAGTTTTATAAAACCTCAGATTCATGAGTATTTTCTGAATAGCTGACACTTAGTTTTATTTTTTAATTAAAACAATATAATGTATTATGTATCCTTATAGTATCTTTGAACCAAGTGTGTTTCAGTAGACCCACTCCCTTCTACTAAAAGAGTTCGATTTAAAATCTGGAATGATAAAACTACCAGAGGAAGAGATAGGAAATGAACTTTAAGGTATAGGTTTAAGCAAGAACGTTCTGAACAGTACTCCGATAGGACAGGAACTAGCTTCAAGGATGAACAAATAGAGTAAAGAACTATTAGCAGAGCAAACAGACAACCCACAGAATACTAAAAATCTTACCCATAACTTACAAAGCACTGTAAAGAATAAACACACACATGCACCAAAACTGCCATCCAAGATATGGGTTAATAAAATGAACAGATAATTCTCAAAAAAAAAAGAAATATTAATGGCCAATGATTTTTTAAGGTGACCAATATTTCTAGCTATTGAATACCATCTCACCTGGGTTAGAATGGCCATCATCAGGAAATCTGACGACCTAATGTATGCACTGTAATAAGTCATGACCATAGTGTGCAGTGTCCCATTTTAGCAGCACAAACAGTGAAATTAGAACTTTTCTTTGCAGGGAATATGGTCCAGAGAGTTTGAGTTACTTGTTAAGGTTATAAAAGAACACATATTAAGAAAAACCTAATGCCAGATCTCTGACATTCAAAATTCATATTTCATTAGAAAACATACTTAAAATATTAGACTAGTTAAATGTCTACAAAGTGCTTTTTCTTAAAAGACTTTCCATAAACGTACTTAAAACTTACTGTTCATTTCATCCAAATTGTAAACAATGACATAGAATCATGGAAAAGCTTGGAAATTATGGATTCTACCAAAAAAAAAACAATTTTTTTTCTTTGCTTTCATTTCCAGATAATTATCTGTTTCTCAAAATTAGGTGCATATTCTGGTTCCTCACACCTAATCAAACCCGCTAAATTTGAAATGAAAACTAAAAAACGACAGTGTTGGTGCTAGTAAATATTGAGTACAGTTCTGAGTTTTTACTGAAGGATAATTCTGAACTGGGAACTCTTTTGAGAGAGTAACTTCAGAGGCAGAATCCTCAGCTTTTTTTTTTTCCCCTTGGTAGCTAAAGGTGCTCTGAAAGGAAGATGTTAATTCTTTGCTAATGAGATTAACAGGCATAACCTATGCTCGTATAAAAGCATTTTAAGGAAAAGAAAGTGAATTGGAGGGGATATGAAGAAATAGACTAATCCAGGCATGACATTTATACGGGGCAGCTAAGCAGTGATAGTAACTTTAAAAAAAAAAATGTGACTCAGTTCTTTGCTTTTTCCAGAGGTCGCCTGTAAGCCAGACATTACAGTTCTAAAATGACATAAGACGACCTCATGAATAATTTGTATTCTAACATCATGAACTTCAATTACAAAGTTACACAGAATTTCCCAGCATAAAAGCCAGATCTGTATTTTTGTCATGTACAAGAGGACGAGATAAAGAGGAGCACACCACCTGGGGGATGTGAATGAACAGTGGCTGTGCAGTAGACAGTTGGCATCTTGGAGCCACCTGTGCCATGCTTAGTCTCTTCCAGAGTCCACCCGTTATTCATACTTCATATACTGTTCTCTTTACAACACGCAATCCACAAGGCAACATGAAGTTGTGTTGAAGAAAACCATCCCAGTCTTGAATGCCAAGTGACATCAATGTTAGGAAAGAATCTTGCTGTTTCTAAATGCCTTTTCTCAGCTAACCTGTAGAACCAAACTCATTTCAGACATTTGAGATCTTAGCATCTTAGAGAAATAAAGCAAGAGTTTGCTTTTGTAACACAGCCATATGCTAGGACCAGTCCAGAAGGAAGTGTTTGGAATCCACAAAAGTTCAGAAGTAGACCCAGGTCTAATGATAATATGATCTGCTTATGTGCAGAAAGAGACAGTCACGTTCCTTCTGTCATTACCATTCATTCCTAACTTCATGACATCTTTCTATTTCAACATACCAAGAAGATTTAACTGTGATATGACTTGGCTTGTATAGTTCAGTGGAAATAAAATTTTTGAACCTCATTTTTGATAACTCTTAGTTAGTGACTTTCCTCTTGATTCTTATTTTCTTCAGTTAAAATAAAATTTCTCTGTAAAAAAAAAATTTATCACACTTCAACATTCAACCTTTGTAATACTTCCTTTTAGTTTCCCAAGTAAGAAATAAATGAATGCAAGTATAAGATTGTTAGAGAAAACATTTCCCAACACCCTGAAATATCCTTTCTTAAGCAGTTTCATTATCTCCAAAGAAAGTGTTCAAAAACACCATAGTGAGCACCCTCAGGGGTGCAAACCAGAAAGCCTGTGTACTCTGTTCAACTAAGTCAGGGAGGTGCCTGCACAGGAAGACAAAGGAAGGAGGCTTATCTTCTTGAATCCACAGGGACTAACTTTGGTTCTACACATGGGTATTTTAAATGTTTAAAAGACTAATTGGGAAGAAAATGTCTATTTTTCTGTCTTTAAATTATTCCAAACTTTTTTTTCAAAATTTCATTTGGTACCGAGGACTCACTTTAGGGAAAAAATAACTGTAAGTACAAAATGGAAAGTAAGTGTATATGTGCCTATGAGAACAGAATGTGGGGAACCCTTTCAAGTTCACTATGGAAAACTATCCCACATACCTCTTAGGATGAAGAGATTACATGGTTCCCTAGCCAGAGGGTTCTTAGACCTTCCTCTCCTTTTGAGTCTCACTGATCAATAACTCTAAAAGCTTATGCAAAAGCCTGCAAAGGAACCTTGTTTGAAAGACAAAGTTAAGCAACTTTGAATTTGCAAAAAGTACATAAATGTAACCTAAATAAAAGGCTAATGTAAAACAGCGGAAAGACTCAAAGGGGCTAAATTATGTTCCAAGGATGCACAGGTTCGGATAACCATCCATGGTGCAAACTTTGGAGAGAGAGGACAGTTGTAATAATACAAATGATTAAATATTTAGAAAGCAAAATAGTGACTACTAAGTGACCTTAAGAAGACACTTCCTGTCATTTCTATAAGACTACACATTAGCCATCTTTTGGGAGAGGAAGAATGGAAATGAAATGTTTCTTCCTCACCTTGACGCAGGAAACCCGCCTTTCCTACAGTCTTGTAAATACAGCGTACTACAGTGACTGTTTCAGAATGTTCATTTGCTCTACTGGTTACATTTACTTTTTAATAACAGATTCTCATTTTTAATTCTCTAACAAATATTTTGTCTCTTATAAGATAAATGATCATACTAAATGAGGCAAAGGTGTTTGTCAGCAACTATTCATACTCTTTGAGAAGCAGGAATAAATATTTAAAAAATACTTTGGCCTACACTGGAAAAACTGAAAATAAAATATCTATGAGGCAATTGTCTTAGAAGAATCTTATGTTTTTCCAGTTTTACCTTTTTTCTGTTCTTCTTCACCCCCTCCCTCCCTCTTTACATAATATGAGTGCTATAACTTCTTGTTCATGAATTTTGATGGTTTGTCACTCTAATAATAGCTCTTTTCTTTCTTTGCACCTTCAAGCTTTTCCCATTCAACTTTTCCAGCTACAGCGATTAGTTTCTCCATTTAAAGCTATGTGCCTTGCTAAACTGGTTCAGACCTCCTGCCTAATATTGCTGCTTTTGACTGGTACTGGAAACTATTTCAGCAACAGATAATCTTGAAGTCGGGTCATACCCAGGACATATTAAACTGTTTATGCTAAATGCTGTAAAGAAAGCTAAAACCCTGTAATTCCTTCCCACATGAAAAGTTAGGTAAAACATTTAAGCTAAAAGATGACTTGCCAGATGAACACTTAATGTCTGCAATATATTGTTTGCTTTCAAAAAAAAATATTAGTTGGTATGGAGGAGGTGTCCTCACCTGTGCTGAGTTTCTGTATATAGAGCACCTTCTTCAAGACAGAACTTTAGAAACAAAAAAGCTTTTTTTCAAGTATTACAAACTTCAAAATCCTCTTTCCCCACTGATGGCAAGGCAGATGCAGAGTGAACACGAACAGAGGTAAAATGTCCCACAATTCTGTCTATAACTCTCCTATTCTGCCTCCATCCACAATGGCAGCAACTCTATCTTCACAGATTAAATTATATTTCTATGAAGTTCTTGTGCCTTAGTTTCTTAATATTTTAAGTTCCTACTGCATTCAGTTGTAGAAGACAAGTGGTTTTAAGACCCTACAGCCACGTTAGGGTTAAGTTTTTGTGGCAGGAAAGGAATCAGCCAAGTATAAACACAACTTCCAGGATGAAAATACATAAACTTCATTGGCTTTCTGGTAGCACTGTAAAACTAATACATATTTCTAATTAATACTGAAGAACTGAGGTATATATCTACGTAGTAAAAATACTAAAAATGTTTTACATTAGTCTATGCTTTTGGATGAAAAATTTTAAGCAGGAAGGTCATTAATTAATGGTTAGGTTTAACAAAAACTGACAAGAGTTTCTGGGATTTTGTTTGTTTGTTTAAGATCCTTAATTTTAAAAATACAGTATACATCTCAAGGTTTCCGAAGACAAATGACTAGTCTTGTTCCAAGTTCTGAAACTTACTGGAGATTTCTGCTTTGTTTTGGGGGGGGTTGCTTAAAATAGTATTCTTTATTCATATAATCCTACAGACTATTATGTAATTACTATTATGCTAAAGAAATTGAACCAAACAAAAATAAATGTTGTAAAGAGAACCTTATTTATACTCTCTGAGAAGCAAGATTTGTAAAATGATTTGCAAAACCCCTCCCCCCACCCGAAATACTGCGGGAGGAAGGCAAAGCAAGCAATGAGTATAAGAATAAAAAAGATGCTGAGCATCGCATGGCAGACTTTTCCTTCTGGAATATTCTCTCAGTACACGACTTGAATACTTTTGTGCTTTCCCTTTGCCAGCTGGAGTGATCCGGTGCCTGAACGAATGGCCTCTGCTGGGCTGCAAGCTGCTCACAATACATCCTGGTGAAATAATAGCATGTGATCGCTCTAGTTAGAGCAGTTAATAACTGGTTAAGCAGCATTTCCCTCCAAGGGCTGTGTTCATCGCCCCAAAGCAGTCACTCCCAACCCAACCCATCCCTCCTCCGTCTTTAACAATGCCTCAACTTCCTTCTCAAATCCCTTGCTCCTATCCCTGAGCAAACGCCAAGCCCCAGTATTTGTCCTGTCCTCTTTGCACAAAGCTATCTGCTCTGGCCAAGCCTAAGCCCGCTAATGGGGATAAAAGCTGACGGGAGCGCAGAGGTCTGGCAGGGCCTCCGGGCCGGCAGGTGCGCAACCCCGGCGCGCACAGAGTTAAAGGCATCATCGCAGCCATTAGAGGCAAAGTTGGGCTCCGCGCGAGCCCAGTCCGCGCCGCCCCGCGCCCGCTCCACTCGCCGCCGGCTCGCTGGGCGTGGGGAGGGCGGCGAGCACGCAAGCCGAGCGGCTGACGTGGGACGAGCTGCCAGGTAGCGGAAGCAGCCAGCCGCCGGAGGAGACACTTCGCAGCGTGGCAGCCCGGGTCTGCGCCTGAAGCCTCCGGATCCCAGCCAGCTTGGTCCAACCCTCGCCAGTCGCAATCCCCTGTGCCCAAGCCAATCTTCGCCGAGAGCGGCAGCATGCAAGCAGTGTCGCGCCCCGGGCTCTGAAAGCAGCCTGTGAACAAGCTTGCTTGCCTGTCTTTTCAGGTTTTGGGGCTCTTGGCTACACGGATGTGCCTCCCTCCCTTGGCATGATGGGGATCTTTTTGGCGTCTGTTGGATTTGTGTTCTTTTCCGTGTTATATGTACAACAAGGGCTTTCTTCTCAAGGTAAGTCCGGAGTGTGTATGTGGTGCTGTGGGGTGTGTGTGTGTGTGTGTGTGTGTGTGTGTGTGTGTGTGTGTGTGTGTGTGTGTGTGTGTTGTACCAACTAGAAGAATGGACAGACGGCTTGAGAGTGGCTCAAACCAAGCCAACAGTGGGTTTAGGTAGTATGAATAGTGTTCGGCTTGGCTTTTTATTTCTTTAATTTCCTTCAAAGTTTATTAAATCTCAAGCTAACCGGGTTTCAAAGAAAATCTAATAGACGCCAGACTGGCAATGGGGTGAGTTCCTCGGTGAGCACATACACAGGTGTGTGTGTGTGTGTGTGTGTGTGTGTGTGTGTGTGTGTGTGTGTGTGTGTGGTGTGTGTGTGTGTGTTCCATGTGCATGAGCAGGGCAATCACTCATGCACATACAGTCATTACTAATGCAGAGCTACTGGTTGGAAGGGGCTTCCCTGTAGGCAAAAAGCTTTAGTCCCCTTCTCTGGTCCCTGTGACTTCTTTCCCATGCCTATTTACCAGAGTCCACAAGGAGGTCCTAATTGCATCATAAGCAGCAGCTGCCTGCTGGGCCCAGTTGTTCAGGACTTTGCAGGCTGCAGTGGTTGCTTCAGCACCACGAGCAGATCACAGTTTTTGCCTCCTGTAAGCAGAAATAACCCCACTTTGCTGTCCGATGTGAGCAGCAAACCCTATTCAGATAGGCTGCCTTCTGACAGTGTCTATTTCCTTGAAACATAATCTGTCCCCTTTTGAGATCTCATAAAATAGTGAAAAGAGACATCCAGATTCACTGTTTTTAAGTAATAAAGAGAAAGTGGCTGAAACCATTCCTGTTATCTTTTTTAGCGACGCTCCTTTCATATGTGTGCCTTGTGGTTGCGCCCTTCTATTAACCACAAATAGAAGGCTCCTTCTAAGCCATCAGCTCTTTGCAAAGTGCCCCCTTAGACAGGCTAAGAACAATCATCTAGTTAGCAAGAAAAACATCATCCCATGTTCAAGGAATGCGCTAAGGAGGAGGGGGCATTTTATTTTTATGACTTTCACACGGACCTATTAATCTTACAAGCTGGCAATGTCAAGGTTAGCAAAAGGGCTAGACAGAGTCTCTATAGTATCTTTCAAATAATCTTTGACCTGAGCTAAACATGGATGTATGGTTTTTATGTCCCCTGACATATGTCAGTTTATATGCCTTGAAGGGAACAAATGCGAAGGTTAACTTGCAGAGATGAAACCATACGCCTCCTAGGTAGTATGCAACTTGTTTTCCTATTTGGGCTCCAGAACAAAATTTCTAACCACTATTTTGACAGATTAAGAAATGAGGGTTTTGTCATATACTTACAACCCATTTCTAACACGAAACACCCCAGTTAATCATAGATGGTTTAGAAACTTAAGAATCCAGAGGCTTTCTGGTATATCAACTAGAAAGACGGTCTAAATTGCACCTCCTTGGTTCTCTCAGTAAGTTTTAGGTAATGCTGCAATCTGACAAAAGATGTTTGGCTCTAACTCTGGGCAACTTGGCTAGCAGAGGAGAGCTATTGGCAAGCGTGTTAACCTTTCCATTATCTGTACTTGATCAACAACAATTTGATGCAGGCATGATACCAAGAACAAGGCACTCAGAGGCAAAGCAATGGGGGGATAGGGAGCCCTGTGGAGATGTCGGAAGGCTTGTTACTGCTGTTTTTATTTTCACCTTTCAAGGCCCACGAAAAAGGCCAAACAAACAAAAACTTGTGTCGAGTTCTCCAGGAAAGATACATTGGCAAAGCTGGTATATATAGATACGCCAAAATGATGCATTTCTGTCTTGCAGCAAAATTTACCGAGTTTCCGCGGAACGTGACTGCGACCGAGGGACAAAATGTGGAGATGTCCTGTGCATTCCAAAGCGGCTCCGCTTCAGTGTACCTGGAGATCCAGTGGTGGTTCCTTCGGGGACCAGAGGACATGGAGCATGGAACCGAGGCCGCCGGCTCTCAGGTAGCCATGACGTAAAGCCCACAAGAGCCCCTGCACGTTGGTTTCTTAGTTCTGTGCATTTCTCACCAGCTCCAGGGCCCAGGAGTCCAAGGGAGCCTTCCCTGATCTATGAGAGTGAGCAAAGCTGAATTTGTCCTGGTTACAGTAAGTTAAAAGCACCCAGGAAGTCACACTAGCGGGGTACTTTTCCGATTTAGACCAGGATTAACCAGCTCTTAATACCCGGTGCTATGGAACTATTCAAACTGGCAATGTATCTCTGGTACAGACCAGGGCATCCTCCACCAGCCTTCCTTCTGTTTTCCAGACATCAAGGGTGAGGGGAATCATCCAGTCATCCCTCTTCTACCTCTCTCTCCCCACTCCCCGTCTCCCTCTCCCCTCCCCCTCTCCCATCTTTCCTTCCCCCTCTCTTCCCCCTCTTTCTCTCTTTACTCCCCTCCCTCTCCCTCTCTTCCCCTCTTTCCCTCTTTCCTCTCGCCCCCCCCCACCACTCACACACACACACAGAGGCTGAGGGCAGAGAAGGAGGGAGAGAGGGCAGGCAGGACGGAGGAAAGGAAGGAGAGAGGGAAGGAAAAATGGGGAGAGGGAGAGATGGGGGTAAGCATCAGAAAAGCAGGGAGAGGCAGTAGAGCAGGCGGTGAGCAAGCTAGAAGAGAGAAAGCGAGAAGGAAAGCGTAAAGAAGCTAAAAGAGTAGCGCGCCCTAAGAGTGGTAAAGAGAGACCCACGGAGCAAAAGAGGACTCGGACATGAGACCTAGAGGACAGAAACGAGAAAGTCTGTTGAAAAAAACCTGGGTACTGGTCAACAACGAGGGAAGAGATGCAGAAATTTGTCGGGGAAACTTCCTGCCACAGTCCTATCTTAGCCTGGGTTTGCGCCTGTCCCTACCCTTCCCCAAGCCTGCGGACAGGGCAGACTGAACTGAGAGGGAGAAGACGTAGCTTCGCAGCGACTCTAGCCCGGGGCCAGCCAGCGGGGAGCACAGCCTGCGGGGCTTCAGGGACCACAGGGACTCTCCGGGGTGTTGCTAGGATAGAGAAGACCGCGGGGAACTCAGGGACACTTGGAAACAATGGGGACCCTGGTGAGAACAGGAATGCTTGGGGACTACAGGGACTCTCCAGGGTGTCGCTTGGACAGAGGGAACCACAGAGACCTTAGGGATTCTCGAGGAAAGCCGAGATCACAGTAATATTAGGGGATGACACGGAGACCCCAGGGACTGCTTGGAGTCCGACGAGGGGAGAGGGGAACTTCAGGGAGGAGCTAGGGAAGCAATCCAGCCTGGCCTCAGTCTGAGTGCGGTAGGGACCTCGGTCGTGCTTCATTTTGGCTCTTAAATCGCCTTGATTGAAAGGTTTCAAGGCCAGAAGGCTGGGATCTTTCTGGCGGTTGCGCTGCTGCGGTGTCGTGGTGCCCGGGGCTGGGGAACTCGGATGAGCATTTGCACTCTTGTCCTACAGGTGGAGCTCTTACCCGACAGAGACCCGGACAACGACGGGACCAAGATAAGTGTGAGTGTCATAGGGACGAGCAATAGGGGGAACATGCATTACAAATGGCCAAAAAGGCCCAAGGTGAACATTAGTAGAAAACAGATTTTAGATTTAAAACCTTTTAAGTCATTTTGGCTGAAAAGGTAATTTTGTAAATTCTGGATGAGAGGCAGCTGTCTCTTCTTACCTCATAAAATACCTAAAAATTGAGCTAAATTTAGAGTCCATAAATAAAACAGGATGTTTTAATCATGTAACTAATTTAAAAATTGGCTAGGGTATGAATCTGCTAGCTAATGGAATTATTGCGCTGCTTTTCTTAATCTTTTTCACAGTCACCTAAGTGTGGCAATGAAGGTTTGCAATACTTCAATATTAATAATGTTAATAATTCAAAGCAATGGGAGTACCTACTCTTAATAGAAAAAAATCTTTGGAAAACAGAAACTAAGCCTTCCAATAGAATTTTCAAATGTAATAAAAATATGACTCAATTTGGATATCATTCATAATTCAGATAAATTATTTATAAATCTAGTATTCAAATCACAAAAATATGAAACCAAAGCAGATATAAATCTACACTTGCTGTTAGGCCAGACTGACCTACTGATAATATGAAGAGGAGGCTACTTTGTAATAATTACAATGGCCATAGCTAGAATATCCTTCTTCATCACCCTTCATTTCTGTGTTTATATGTTTAATCAAATCTTTAACCTGACAGATTTATGTCATCTTTCATTCTGTCAATCACAGATTGACATATGATATATACCAATTTAACTGATCTATATATTTCATATATGCCATATGGATTACATAATATATACTTAATATTATACATTAGACATGTGAGCTTGCTACTAATCTGGGATAAAGTAACTAAAATAAATAATCTTGACTTCAGTCTTGAAAATCAAATCAATGTTCAATCGATAGCAGCCCAAGTTTGTATAATGACATGGGCATATACAATGAGCCTTAATTTCAGATGCTATTTCTCTGTAGCCTGAGCCCTGCAATGCTCCATTAATAGGCAGCTGAGAAGAAAAATATTACTATCCAAGATACCAACATTTTTTTGGTCCTGGATTTAAAGGAGATGTCTTATAGCCATCCAAAAAAAAAAAAAAAAAAAAAAAAAAAAAAAAAAAAAAAAAAAAAAAAAAAAAAAAAAAAAAAAAAAAAAAAGGTCTATTCCAGAAATCCTTACTCATTGTTTCATTCAGCTGTGTTAACCAGGCAGAGGCCAATCCCATGTTGAAAAACTGACAAGGCTGTTATGGGAATCTGGGAAGTGTGGACAACAGGGCCACTCAGAATCTGCTTAAATCGGGCTTCTGACCTCTCAAGTCTGTGGATGATACTTCAGCTTTGTACTACGCAGACCCTTTACTCCCAACATTAGCAAGCTTAAGAGAGTGCGAATAAAATCCTTCAGTGTAAAACTTCGCTTTTCCCCTGCAATTTTTCAGACAGTGAAAGTCCAAGGCAATGACATCTCCCACAAGCTTCAGATTTCCAAAGTGAGGAAAAAGGATGAAGGCTTATATGAGTGCAGGGTGACTGATGCTAACTACGGGGAGCTACAGGAACACAAGGCCCAGGCCTACCTGAAAGTCAATGCCAACAGCCATGCGCGGAGAATGCAGGCCTTTGAAGCCTCACCCATGTGGCTCCAAGACACGAAGCCTCGAAAGAATGTGTCGTCCGTGGTTCCCAGCAGCATCCACAGCTCTGCCAACCAACGAACGCGCTCCACCTCCAGCCCCCAAGCGGTAGCCAAAATCCCCAAACAAAGTCCACAATCAGGTATGGAAATCCGTTTTGAGCCTTTCATTTTCTCACTCACAAACCTTCCACCAAAAGGGCAGTTGAATAGCATAGACAGATTGGTGTTAGACGGCATTTCAAGTAGGAGACCGAGTTCGATTGAAATGAGGAGACATGAGCCATTGAGGGCAGGAGGCTGGACGTTCAGGATGAGTTTGCTCCATTAGTCCCTGGCACTGTTTCATACCCAGGGATCTGAGAGCTGGACTCTTTTATTCTCCCCCTTCTTTCTGTATTTACACATTATAAGAACAATAAATCTTGTAATGTTGGTTACATTATAAATGCATGTTCATTTTCTCTACAGATTTATGTATCAATTATGACCCAAATTAAGAGGCTTTCACTTAATCAAAATGGAAATGAAAAAGACTCATCATAATCTTCCATACATTTAGTGACCTATGGCTTTTAAGCAGAACTATTCTCCAAGGGCTTTTGATTTTGAAGGAGAAACTGCCACGGCTGTGATGAAATTGATGGTGATAATGACAGGAAGTGAGGCGGGAAGAAGGAAGTGTTGGAGAGATAAGGCAGCTTGTACAAATGTGCTGTGGATGCCAGTTTGGAAGCTTAGTCACACATCTCTCCAGTCAGCTGTGCAAGTTAAAGTAATTCTGAATGGCATTAATTTATATAATAATTCCACCAATGGAAACTCACTGAACTTCTAACCTTGATGTGGGATCAAGGCTGCCTGGGTTAAGCAGTTGTGTTCGAGACCCCCCCCCCAGTCTTCTCAAATGCTTTGCCTAAAATAGGATTAGAGGAACCTCCTGCTCAAGCACATACTGATATCCATGGAATGACTTGATGTGGTCATTTACGTTTTTGTTTTGTTTTGTTTTTTTATTTTCCCCTGTAATTTTTCAGACAGCAAAATTGGAGATAACCCACCAAAAGCTTCAGATTTCCGAAGTGGGGCAGAAGGGCCAGGGTCTGTAGCAGTGCAGGGTGACTGATACCAGTTAAAGGGAGAGAGCAGCAGCGGCCCAGACCCACCAGAAAGTCATTGGCAATAGCCAACACACACCTCTAAATCCCTGCTTGTTAACAAAATGCTTAAAAAATAGATGTGTCAGGTCCGGGGTTTATATAGCACAGCTGTATACTACTTGATTAGTTTGTATAAAACCCAGGATTCAATCTCAAGCATCATAGAAAAAAGTCAACTAATCAATAATAACTAATAAAATGATGTATGCCAACATGCATTTCCTCTTTATCCTTTTTGCTTGAATAGATGTGATGTAGATTCTGCAGGATGCTCGGCTAGGGTCCTGTGCAGTCCTATTGTTTAAATGCTGATGAGACTTCCTGTTAGGTTTTAGCCTTGGTAATACAGCAGTCTGCTAAGTGATGACTGAGCCTTTCTGAAGTCCAGTTTTTGTGGCTTTGTCTCACTTTTTCTCTTTGTGATCTCCTTTGTTTTCCAAATTCAAGAACAAAGTCAGTATAGCTGATAATGTTTGTTATTGTATGTGGGAGTACACAAATGCCTAAATATCAGTCACAAGTTTTAACTATTATTTTACAGATTTAATGCCTCTTGGGATTGTGACCCTTTCATCTTCTTTAACATTATAATACTAAGAGGCTGGACACTACCTATAGAATCACAGAGTGTCCTCAGCAGTCAGTTTACAACGTAATTAGTGAGAACTCTAAACCCTGAAAGAGAAATTAGTAGCATATATAAGAATATTCTGAGCTAGGCACCATAAATCCATCTATTAGGTAAAGTCAAAGGAAGCAATTAGTCCATTTAAATGACTAAAGATAATGAAGTATTCCATTTCTAAGATATTGCACTCACTTTATGATACAAAATAACATAAAATTTCTGCCTTATTTTGCTTTGTCTCTTAGAGCTGTGACGGAAACTAAATTTTCAAGTAAAATTACTTACTGCTCATTTTGCAACTTCCCACCAGCCTTCTCCTTATGTGCAAAACTGTTTTTTCTAAAAGTTAGAGAGAAGGATGTTTTCTCCTGAGAACCTTCATCTAACAACTTTAGTGCACCATCTCCTTACTGATTATAGCAAAGATGAATATATATATAGAAAACAAAATATTTAATATTTCTTTTTCTACTAGATGATATTGGAAACTCTTTCATGTACTATCAGTCTCTAACAGCCCCTTCAGCACTTGAGATTTCCTAGTCACTCTAGTATGCTGTGTAAGTTTCATGCTTTTAAGATCATTTCTTAGAGTACAGTAATTGGGGTGATAATTATAAATTATATACATGATACCCATAACCCAGTTGATAATAAAATTTATTTCAATTCCTCATTTTTTTAATTCACTTATTTACCTCTCATCTATTCAAGGCATAGCAAACTCAGGAACACAAAAATGAAGGCACACTTCCTCCCTCTCCAAGGTTTGGTCAGTTTTCCATACAAAGGGATATTTGTTGATTCCATATAGTGTACAATATTTATAGTGAAGACATAAAAATGAAAATCTTGTTATGAGTAGCAAAGGGCTATGCTAGCTTTTCATATTTTATCCACCGATAGAAGACAGCCTAGTATATTTGGCAGTGTCATATTTTCCTGTGCTATAATAAACTCATTTATTCAGTCCTTTATTTTTATTACACTCTTTGGCTTAATTGATCAGATTCACAAACTCACCTCTAAATTCATGCAATTTTTCTGTCAAATAATTTCTATATCTTTATGAAGGAAACATATTATCTGAAAATAACTTTACATAAAATCTTCAAATTGTCTTAAAAATTAATTTAACTCTAAAGCAAAATCAACTTGAAAAGTAAGAGGCAGAAAGATAACCTGTAATATTTCATATACAGCAGATGTGGGTTTGATAATAATTTAGTCTAACTAGTCCTGTTTTTTTTTGTTTGTTTTGTTTATTTTCCAAAAATTTCCTCAAAGCTAATGACTATATGCTGTCTTTTCTTGCCGGTAACTACTTTCTTTCTCTTTATCAATTATGCTATAAGTGATAAATAATTATAAATCCCTAATGTTTAACATTATTTAAATTTTCTTTTAATCTTATAATCAACAATTAGAACTGAAATAATAAAGAAAATATAATGCAAACAGATAAGCAAAACTTTCTTACAAATTTCTCATCTTAAGTTCTTTAGAGTCCTCCAGTTCTGTGTACACAAGACAGAAGTTCATATCAAACCCATCATAGTTTTGTTCTGCTATGTTTTATTTTTATTGTACACAAAGCTTGGAAAGAAAAAGAAATACCATCAAATATAATACACGAGACAGTCAAAACATGGAATTAGAAGTTAAAGAAATGTTCTACAGATGTTCTGAGAAGGAAACCACCCTCTTCCTTCCTGTCTGAATTAACAAAGGCTCCATGGGAGAAGGGGTTCAGTATCAGGGGTCGGGTTTACATCTTCACAGCAGAGACAGTGAAGAAAGACTTCTCAGAGAAGAGTGTGGGTGGACCAGAATGGGAAATCCAGGACCACTGTCAGGGTAGAATGCCTTAACTCCATGCTCCAGAAAGTTTAAGACTTATTCTAGTCCCCTCCTCCCTCTACCATATCAAATGCACCAACCTTGCTTTGCTTTTGCTCCCTGCCTCCTCCATTTCTCACCCCCAGTCTTTCAGAAGCTAGATTTCTCCTACACTAACCAAGTCCACTTACCTCCTTCCTCCTGTTTTCTAGCTCTTCCACTGTTCATTCCAAGCCATCTAACAAACAGGCAAATAAAACAAACAGGAATCCATTCCCTGCCTCTGTGTTCTCACTGGGCAGAGCTATAAGTGTTTGCCCCGCTAATATCAGTTCCTCCCAGACGGGCAGTATTATGCTTTGTCCTCCTTTCCTGACCTCAGTCCCATGGAGTATTGATTTGTTAATACTATTGCTGAGAAGTTACTGATGTCTACTGAACATTCCTTTGTACGTCATCCTTTCCAACATCTAGGCAGTACTGGTTTCCACCCATTGCTGACATTTTTACCTCTCCTACATGTAGAGACTTGTTCCCTGTCCCTTGCCTCTATGCTTTATTTTCTCCCTTGCATCAGTTTCTTTCATAAGCAACTGCTATTCTTTTATCATTCATAACTTCTTGACTTTATCCTGTGGTTTTGACTGCTCATCTTCCCTTGCAAATATCTCCATTCACATTTCTCCTTCTGATTACTTTCAGGAGACCCAGACTAGTACTCATAATTGTCTCTTAAACATCTCTGAATGTGGGGCTTCAAAGTCTTGTGGCAAATATAAGCTAGAGACACATTTATTGATACTCCAGTGGCTAAGAAGTAGAGTTTGTGTTTCTTTAGCTGGGGTTTGAGTTGGCCTGGGACCATATAACTAATAAAGATTGGGGAAGCTATACTATTCCAATTCCAGGCCTTATAAAGACTCATAGCTTATGTCCTTACCTAGTGGAGGTCAATGACGATGAGGAAGTCATCTTGAACACCTATCATCCCAAGTCATCATCTAACCTCAGCCCCAATTCCATCTCTTGATAGCAGTGCCCAGTTCAGCCCAGGTATTATACAGATCTGTAAGAGATAATATTAACTGCCATTTTTTTCAAGACTGGGTATGAAGGTGTTTCTTTCACAGTAATACTTTCTCACATAGTCAACTAGAACTCAGATGTTCAGAGCTATTCACTAAAAAGAAATGCCCTTCCTCCTGTTCCCAAACATCCAATAGTATTATCATAATGATAGCTCCTGTAAAACCTTTGGAAATGTCTTATTGCTCCCCTCTATTATTTGCCAACTCAATTAGTCATTTTGTCCCATCAATTTTCTTCCCAAGATGTCCCTTGAAAAATTGCATTTTTTCTATTCTACAAACACTGATTTTTAGTCTGAACATGTCCTTCTTGCTTCCTTTATCCTAAAGCTCTTAACAGCTTCTGTGTTTCAATTTCAAAGTAAAGAATGTATCACAACAGTCCATATTTTATTTCTAAAAGTCAATATTTCTACAAAAAAATAATTATTTCTAAAGTGCTAACTTTCATAGTCTCGTTTCCTGTTTCTTCAGTCAAAAACCTGGCCCTTACTCTCCATGCTTAGTATTTTCTGAGTGTTTCCACATACCCTCTTGCCTCTATAACCCTGGGAATGTTTATTCCCCTCTGTGTGGGTCTTTCTTTGATTGTGAATTTTTTTTTTGGTTTTTTGAGACAGGGTTTCTCTGTGGCTTTGGAGCCTGTCCTGGAACCAGGTCTTTTAGACCAGGCTGGGCTCGAACTCACAGAGATCCGCCTGCCTCTGCCTCCCTAGTGCTGGGATTAAAGGCGTGCGCCACCACTGCCCGGCCTTGGTTGTGAATTCTTACACATCCCTTTATGCTGCTCTCTCTTGCTCCCTGGTCAGGAAATAAAATCTATTGTTTCCCCAGTCAGGTCTTCTTCATCAATGTGGTCATACTTGCTATGAAACCCCTGCTGTACCTTATATTGCAAAATATGCCTCTTTCAGCTCTGTAAATCTCATATTCAGGCCAGCTAGGACAGATATCACACTAACTGTAACTTGGCAACAGATAGTAGGTATTGCAAGAATTTAAGAGGATCCAACATGCCTAGAAGAAGTGGATATTTATACTACAATGTTCCAAACAATGTAAACTATTGACTGATTCTTCAAGTGAATCCCACACCCTCCCTATGCAAGAACCCACAGGAGAGCTTGTAAGCTCTCCTGTGCTAACACTCCACCCAGCCCCTACTCACTTATAGCCTCTGAGGATGGAATCAGAAAGGAACACCTTTATGTTTGTAGACTATAAGAATCACTAGTTTTCAAAAGTTTTTTGAAACAACCAAAGAATTATAACTCTATCAGTGTTGGAGTGGTACCTCAAGATACGCTAGAGCTTTTGCTTTGGCTACTGTAATTTTCTAGTGTTGGCAAAGATTTGCAAAGCTCTTTTCTTCGCTCCTGGGTTGAACAGCTGGGAGTGGGAAGACAGCCGGTAGTGGTTAGGGATGCTGTTAGTCTTGTTGCTACACATGCAGCCTCTCGTCAGTCAGTGGGAATGTTGGTACTCTGAACTCTGAAACATGATTTTTGTGTGCCCACCATGGTATTATCCTTAGAGCTGAGAGTCAGCTGTTGCTAACAGCTGCCAGAAACCCAGGGCTCACTGGCGCTCCTCTGCTTCTGATAAATACAGGAGCTCTCCAAGTGTGGCCGAGTTCAAACATCCTTAAATCAGAATTTCAGAGTAAACGAGAAGGCGGGATTAAAAGTTGAAGCCCTTCATGATGATGTAATGCATGAGTAAGTGCTGTTCCACACTGAGGTTCAGAACCATCGCACAGTCCAGATGTTATGTCAATATTTAGGGTAGGTTAATTTGTTCATTGCTATTCCATCAACAAAATGGCTGCCAGGTAAATGGGTTGTCAATGGAAAAGGAGAAAAACAGATGAGAGGCAACAATTTGGATACCACAGGCCAAAGAATCTTTCTAGAGCTGTCAGAATAGGAATTATGTAGATGAGGAGTCTATACTGGTTAGCTCCTCCAGAAACCATTAGCAGATTTTGCTAAGTAAATCTCAGAACTTTCTGCCTGGATAGGCCTTTCAGATCACAGTGAGGGCTCACTTGTGATCATCAGGTCATCTCTAACAGAGGAGACCATCAATCCTCTGGGCTGTGCTTCAAATGATGTATCAGACAGATCTTGGAACTTCAAGAAGCTGTTGTTGCAACGTGAGTATCTTCCTGTGTAGATGACCAGAAGGTTAGAAAGATGCTGGAAATAACTCACCCTATAGGTCAAAGGGACACATATCCTCAAAGAGAAATGAAAAGCAGCACTGCTCCTCCAAGAAATACTGCTGCCATGAAGAATAAGCTAATAGGCAGCTAGTGTACATCTCAGATGAGAAGGCCTAGGGGCTGATGCCTTGCCTCTGATGCCAGCAGAGGAATAATGTACAACAGTAAAGATCAGGCCATGATCAAACATGTATAGTTCTATGATTCCCTTTCCTCATTCTCTGAAAGGGAATTATGGCACAATCGTCAAGACTTCTGAGAATTATACATTAAAGGCTTGGAACTTAATAATTTCTTAATAAATGATAACCAATTATAGTGCAGGCATGACTTTCCCTGCATGTAGCTGTGTTTTATTACCAGCAAAAAGTAATGAGAACATACTTGTCCATCCTAATCTGTAGGGGATACATTCCCTACTCATTCTATGACTCATGAAACTTGAGGTAACCTGAAGCCTATAGATGCTATTCTCTTCCTTTGTGTACCCACTGATAACACAGTTTAATTTGTAAATAAAATATAAGAAGAGATTACCAAAAATAATCACAAAGTTAGAGTGACTTTAAAACAGCCATGGCAATGTAGTCTCCCTTTCTAGTCAAGACAAACTTTTTTTGTATTTTTCCTTTATTTTTATTTTATGTATATGGCTGTTTTGACTGTTTGCATATCTGTGTATCACATGAATACAGTGCCCACAGAGAACAGAAAAGATTCCATGGGACTGGAGTTTCAGATGCTTGTGAATGCTTTGTGGGTTTTCGAAATCAAACCCTGAAAGGGCAATCAGTACCCTTAACCACTGAGCAGTCTTCCCAGGCACATAAATCAAACATCAATTTTTGGAGAATAGTTGACCTTAGGTAATTGAAACACAGAGAGAGAAATGGTAGATTAAGAGAAAGGGTGTGAATGTCTGGGTCTACCTGTTCTATGAGGCAGATATTTTCCTTCAGAGGCATGGGGATGTGCTATGTTAAGGGGGGAAGTCTATCTTCATCTCTTGTCACTTGTCATTCCCAAGCTTTCTTTCCCCTTCTGTTGCAATTCAATTAATAAATGGTAGGTTTCTCTCTATAGAACTGCATCATATCGACCAGTGGCTATTTTGCCCAAGGTTGTAACTAGATCCTTATTTTAAAGTGAAACAAATTTCCAAAGAACTTGAACAAAAGGACCCGAATAAGTAGCAAGTATTTTAAGACTGTAGGTATATAGACCTTCTGTTACTTAAATCCAGTTCAAGTTTTCAAAACAGCCTTTGAAAGAATTTAGATGATTAGAGATACAGCTAAAAAATACAGAAATGAAGATATTTTCAAACACTTTAATAGCAAATAAAAACATAAAAGTCAATAGTGAAAGTCTAGTTCATGATCCTGGGTGAATAGAGATTGGTTGCTAGATTCACACTCTACCAGCTTCTTATTGTCAATGGTCTGCCCAGAGAATCTCTCTGAAGTTTAGAAATGCTCTTCTTGTTTATAAAAACTGAGATGACAATGCTTATCTCCTGGTCATTTCTCAGTCTTGAGTGAAATAGTGAATTGTAAACATTTAACAAATAAACCTAGCCTGTGGGTGAGTTCAAAGTTCCCTACCCTCTTCATTTTTACTGAAAGACTGTATTAAATAGCCACCCATTAAGAAGAAATCAAAGAAATACAAATATGACTAGAGAAAGCAAAGATAATAAAATTTAAATTTGTGTGAAACAATAAAAGTTAGAAACAAAATTTGAGGAGAAATTAAAAGAAGCAAAACAATAAAACATTTTACCACAATTTAGGATCTATTTCCAAATGAAAATAAAGCCAAAAATAGGAATATAAAATTAGAGATCTGGGGCTTTGGAATAATTTGCAGATGAAAATATTTTACTATAAGTAATTTAAACACTTGAAAATTTAATGAAAACTTGTGTCAATCTGCAAGGTAATATTTTTGTATAACTCTTAGGGACAGAAGGAAGCATGTTAATACTGAATGTGCTGTAATTATGAGAGCCACACAGCAGGATATCATGTGAGTGATGTGGATTAAAAACTAGATTAATGTGCATATTTAATTCAATCTTCTATCAAAATACAGTAGCCAAGGAGGAAAAAGTCAGAATGTAATGCAGAATCCTCAGTAGTACCCAAAAGAAAATATGCAAAAGAGTCATTTTTAAAAAGTATAATAAATAATAATAGATAGCATAAATGTGAATAGAGCAACTTATTGAGATAATTTAGGGCTGAATAAATGAACATGCTGTGCATTTGGCTGGTTAGGCTCAACACTGCAATTGACAGACTTTTTACAGGTATTTATGTTTAATGAAGTTAAAAATCCCTGGTAATTTTTCTAAAATTTGACAGACATGATTGTGGCACATACTGTTTATGAGAATGAGAGTCTCACAGTCACAGCGAATTGCATGTCCCAGAACTCTGCACTGAGATGGAGCATTCCTTCCCAAGGACAATTTGAGTTAACAAGAAAGGTCAACCATGGGCTTTAGATCCGTGCTCTCTAATTGTACTTGTGGAAAGAAATGTCTAGATCGGTAGTGAATCATATGTGTACTTCTTACCAGTCATATTCGTGACAGATTTTCATATGACATAAAATACACATAAAATAAAAACCAAAAAGTCAACTATGAATGTAGTAGAGCATATATTAAATATTATACAGCTTCAAGAACCAAATTTCAAAGACCATTTAATGGCAATAGGAATATTTAATATCCACTATAACATGAGAAACTATAGGATACAAACCCTTAAGTGAAAACACATAATATGGAACACTTTAAATCTATCTTACCTATGTTCATAGAAAACTAATAAAAATGATACATGAAAATGAACATCAAAATGTCGATATGTTGACATTTGAATTTGTATTTACACTGTTAGTACAATAACTTGATTCTTTGCTATAAGAAAAAACAATTTAGTATTTAAAATGTGCATGGTTCAAAAATAAAAGAAGGCATCTCATGACAGCACAGTAAGTGAAGAAAATGTGACTGTGGAGCTCATGATGAATTAAAGATTAGTGCATGGATGTATGTGTTTATAATGAAGAACTGTTATGAAAGTTTTATAGTGAGAAATTGCACATAGAATAAAATTAGGAATATTACATCCATATTGTATTTTACACATATGTAACACCATACTTTTTACATATATGTAACGCCATACTTTCTGGACACCAAATAGATAATTTGACTATTATGTCATTGTTTATAAGCAAAATTACTTGAGCCTGATAAATTCATAAGTCAAGCATGCATAATATCCATAAATAAAATTACGCAGTCCTATGCCCTCTCCATGACATGATTTAGCCTCACAATTTAAGGAAATAGTAAGATGGTGGGTGTTGTGTGATTACTGGGAATATCAAAAGAATCCATGCACAGAAAGATTTATAAACAAGGGACATGAGTGTTTAACCTGACTGCTTCACAGTTTCCTTGTTTGACGCAAAGCAAATTGTGCAGCCAGGTTTTCCAATTCCAGGTTCCATTAGGCAGACAATTATGGAACTATTGAGAAAAATGAAGACAGGAAATGAAATTAAAGGAAGCAACTTTATCTTCAAAGTCAATAACGTTGTAGTGAAGATGAAATAATGTAGTCAGATCCTCTCGAATGCCTCTGTATAAAGGTGTGTGCAAAGCTGTGGCAGAGTATACTGATACGCCAGATATTTCTTGCATAATTTAGATATCTTACAGACAAATAGGTGGAAGTTGCATTGGTAGCTTGAAAAATATTTCACTTTTAGATTTAATAAATTCATGTTGGTTGAAGGTAAAGCTCCATTTCTAGCCTTTAAATAATTAATGTGAAGAAATGCTGCATTAAAGGAGCAATCAATAGAATTACAACCACTAAATATACTTTTAAAAAGCTTACATAATCTGAAAATTCTATTTCAAACCATCTAAAGCATCAGTTCACAACCTTTCTGGTGGATCAAAGGATGCTTTTTACAGGGGTCGCCTAAGACCATCGGAAAACACAGATATTTACATTCTGATTCATAACAATAGCAAAATTACAGTTATAGAATAACAACAAAAGTAATTTCATGGATGAGGATCACCATACCATGAGGAAACCGTATTAAAGAGTTGCAGCATTAGGAAGGCTGAGAAACATTGATCTAAAGTATTATACAAGATTTGGAGCTACAAATTATGCCTTGGTGCTTTTAATGCTACTGTAGTCCCTAGCACTGTTTAGCAGATATAATTAGGATAAAATGAATGCTTAGGATTTGAATATTTACATTTTTCTGCAATGCAAACCATAAAGATACATTACTGTTAAGAAGATCATAGATTTTTATGTAAATTGGTTAGTATTTAAGAAAAACAACTTCAGACCACTTGTATAGTAATGGTCAGAGACAATGGAAATCAGCACTTGGACCACTCTTCATTCCATGCTTAATGATAGAAGTCACACTATTATTTCAAGTGACAGGTTCCAGCTAGGACGTTAGATGTACATTCTCTGGTACCAAGATGTGTTGATCCTTTGATTTACACGTCTTGATAAGTAGCAATTTTTAAAAATCTTCACATTAGAATATCTAATATTGACAGCTAAGAAGATTATATAAATCTCTGCTTTACAAATACCTTATAAAACATCTTAATTCAGAAAATTTTAAAACAGTTACATTCACAAAATGGTAAATCATTTGCACTAACCTGAAAAATGCAAAAAAAATCTTACCCCTTTGCTTTATGCTGAAGAAGGAATTGTTAAGGTGATGAGACGGATGGTTTCTTTGTATTGTTGGCACTGGGTGCTCCAATACTTGCCATCTCAAAATGAAAAATTGCTGAACAGCAAAAATTAAATTTTAAGTTGTGCAAAATTATCATTTCCCAAATTATGGTGATATCATTTCAATTTATTTAAGAAGACATGCATTTTATTTATGAAATTTGAAGTTGTGTCCTGACAGCTGTTTCTCTCCTTTTACTTCTTCATTCTGAATTCCTCGGTTGTCTTTTTTTAAAGATATGCAGTGTTTTCTTTCTCTGATAAGGAATTTACCTTGATGACCTTCAGGATTTAGGTCTAAAGAACACAGAAAATGGATGAGACATTCTATGTTTCACCAGTTAGTGAATAAGTACCTAAATATTCACATCAATGTCTACTTTGTCAATGCAGACATCATTAAAATATGTTTCTCTGAACTGCTACACTTAGCATTCAACCATTCTAGCTGTGATGCATCTCGCATTGGCTTTTTAACTCAGGGTCCATGTTCTTGCTGCTCTTGGTAGATGAAGCATGTGCATAGCTCAGGTCATCACATTCCAATGCCAATTGTCCTGCCATTGTCTCTAGTACATTGCCCACTCTGAGTGCATCTGTATAACCGCTCCATTAAATTTGAAACTATTCAAGTATTATCAGTGTAGGAAAACTACATGTGTGGAATTTGATTATTCAGAGAATCTGAATTAATATCTAACTTCACATTATAAAACAGATTACTAACTAATAATAAAAGCATGCATACAAAAAGCAAAAATCCTATTAGTAAATAATTTTAAGCATATTAGCAGTATTTTTTCATATGCCAGGAAAGAGTATTAATTATATGTGATTTTTATTTATGCATTAGAATTGTTATTAAAATGTAATATTCAAACTTCCTTCTTTGGAACCTTCTACCAAGCCTTATTCTTTTTGTTTCTATTTTGTCACAGCCACTCATATTTTTAGCAGTCAGAATTGGGAAAGTTTAGTGTTTTTAGGTACATGAAATTACTACATTAGATAATGGGATACATGAGCTGGCAGCACCTGAGTTCTAAAGTTAATATAACCTGGATTAGAACTCAGTGACACTGACTACCAGCTGAGTAAACCTGAACCAATTGCAAATGTCCTCTCAATAAAGGGCTATGGCATCTTCACAGGACCATAGCCAGAGGTAAAAAGAAGTGCCCAAGAAATACTAGCTTGTCCTGTCATAATGTGTCTTGTCATGGTTACAAGATGATTGGCAAGATCAGTGTTACCTGGATGGGGACATCAGCATGAAAATGTGCTCAGTTAAGACGCTCAGTGACAGCAGGCTGGGAGTTGGCTCAGAAATTAGAGTACTTCTGTGCAAGCATAAAGCACCGACTTCAGGACGAGGGAATTGGCTCAGTGGATAAAAGTGCTTCCCGTGCAAACACGTATCAGTATCCATAGAAGTGTTAGCCAGGGTGTGAAAGCTTCTTATAATCCCAACACGTTGTAATTAAAAACAGGAGAAACTTAGGACAAGCTGGCTCTTTAGATTAGATGAACTGGTGAGCTCTGGGCTCACTGTAAAAGGTGGAAAGTGATGGAGGAATATGCCCAGTGTCAACCTCTGGCCTCCACATACATGTGCACACACAGTCTCCTGTGCACACAACCCATGCACCCACATCTGCACACACACAGTGAATAGATAGATAAACATTATAAAAGATTGACTATGATCTTAGTTGGAGGGAAGCAACATTCCTCCTATAGTTCCAGTCTTCGTTAGAAGGTAGATACCTAAGAGCGCTGACGTGACTGATTTTAGGTAAAGGTCAAGTCTGAAACATTCTGTGGTGACTGAGGTATCAGCCAAATGCCTTCTTAATTTATACCTGGAATGGAGGGGCAGGTATACTTTCTCCCTGGCCCTCAATACAAAGCCCTCTAACTAGAAGAGGGCCATAATTTTCTGACCAGAGGAAAGCAAGAAAAGATGCTACTACCAGCATGCCAGGGCACAGCAAAGTTAGCAATTTATGTATTAAGTCAAAATGATGCTAACTTCTTTTAAAAAGTTGGATTTCTAAAAGAAATTGTCCCTGGACCCTTAGGATTTCTAATAAAAAGGCATTCTCCTAAAATATTCTCAGATAAAAGTCACACTATTATTTGATCTTTCCTCTTAGTAGTGACTTATCACAAACTAAACTGAATAAAATTTCCATCAAAAGTTAGCACAAATTCCCTTCCAGTCGTTTTCACTTCTTAAAACTGACATTTATAATAAAGAAAAGCATGTCAAAGAGGTCTGTCTGCTATGGGACTTAAAGGACATGGAGACACGGACTTCACAGACAACAAAGTACCAGGTTATTGTTGCATTTATCTTAGAGGAGTTCTGATCATGCGATGAGCATCTCCGGTATTCATTCTTGCCAAATTAATATTCTACATTCTCACTAGTGGAACCACACAGGAAGAGAATTTCTTTCTTCTCTTTTCTTGTTCCCTCCCTTTGATGATATTAGGTGGTCAGGGAGAAAAAGAAGAGGAGGCTCTCAGACATCACACATAGCGTGTCCAACAGACGCCTTCAGTAGGGGTGCTTCTTGTTCCCACAGCAAGTAAAAGTCATATGTGCATAAGAAAGTAATGCATAAAATATTCAAAGTCAGTAGAAAGTGGATATTTAAATAAAATTTGCATGTGATCAACTTGGAGATACTTCTTTTCACTTCCCACTTGTTTATTTGATACTCATAGCTGGTGATATTTTTTCCAAGCCATGAGTTTTCCTATTCTTTCTACTGTAGCCTACTAGTAATGACATGTTGAACACTCAACCTGCCCTTTCTTGGTCTTCAAGCAAAACCTTGGAAAATTTTCTTAGCTAAGGGGATGTCAGAATAATGGTGAAATGACAGTGCATTAAAGAACATAAGAAACTTTGAGGAAACTTTAACTCTAAAAGTTTATGAACTGAAAAGTTCAAAACATTGGATCATATGCTATCTAATATATATTGAGCTAGATAAAGTTCACTTAGGACCTATTGGTATTTTCCATATCTTGTATTTATCAGTTCGTAGCTAGAGAAAAGTAAAATTTATGTAAGATGGGTTTATCTCCCAAGCATACTCTTCAAATGATGACCTAACACAAGTGAGCATCTGGAAGCAGTTTCACCGCCCCAGGGTTCAGGCAGGAGCATGTCAGGGCTCTTTGCTGGCACTGCACTGGGCCTTCATACCTATGCCTTTGCCTTAATCTGTTTTCTGTATAACTCAGAGTGAGCAACTTTCCTGTCTCTGAGTTTTGTTTTCTTAATCTGTGCATTACACATCTGAGTTGTTCTGAGGAATGAGACTGTGTCTTTAACTGTTTGTTGTATGTATACATAGTAGTTCCCCATACATCTTAGCTACTTTGGAGATCACAAGTAGGGCTAGATGTGCAATAAAAATAAATACTAATGGGTGGAGCTAAATTCTTCCGTCTGGCAGAGGAGAATGGCAAGGGGCAAGCAGAAGGAGACAACTGCTTTTAACACACGAGAGAAGGAAGCAGGCCAAACCTCTTTAGGAATGTGATTCTTGTTGACAACCTGAGACATAGCATAGATGTTGGGACAGATGATATTAGCAGCCTGTGGAACACATACCATTTCTGACTCAACTGACAGAGTTTGCCAAGTCTTGGTGACTGGGCTTGGATTATTTTTAATTTTACTAAAAATAAACAAGCAGAAATTCTATTATATTATGTAGCAATGATGACAGAATTGTTGAGTCTCTTTCATGCATTGCTCCCTGGTCAGATTAATTTCTCACAGTTGAGAATTGTGGGCTTGTCTTTGTCTCTGGACAATGCCAAAACCATGAGAACTCATAGGAGGCAAGAATGGAAGCTGGACTTCTGTATTACACAGGCTTTTATGACTGCTTGAATACTTCTTTCCTACTTAGAGTAGAGAAAATATCTCTACTGGCTTCACAGACAGGGGGATGATACCCAAAAGTGCCTTATGAACATCTTTAGGCTATGAGGGGTGGGGGCAGATGCCGTTATTAGCTGACTTCAAGCCAATGACATAACTAGGTACATTCTGAACCCGGAAGAAAACTATCAGATCTGACCTCACTCAGCCTAGACATACTACCTGCACATTTTTCTTCCAGTAGTTAGATAATAACAAATCTCTTCTTCTCAACATATGCTATGTTAGAGTTAAAAGTTAAAAACCCCTAACGGCTTTTTTTTTTATGAACAGTCTGCTTAACAATTGCTTAAAAACAATTCAGGTTTTTCTTTTAATGAATTGTAAATGTGCTCAGTGAGATAATGCATAAAGGTAAGTAATTGCAAACAATGTAAACTATGTGAAGAAACAAGGGAAGCATAACCGAAATACATGAACAGTTCAGAGGCTAAAGAGAGTCCCATCTTCTGGAGACAAAAGATGCAGTACACAGCAGGTCTGAGGGCAATGATTGCTGAAATGTATAATTCTTTCGGGCATAGTGGGTTGTATGGTTGACCGGAGAAGAGAGGAAAAGAAACTAGTGAAACAAAGGAGGTGAATCTATTCTAAGGCAGATCAGGCTTACAATATGAAAAAGCTAAAAAAATTATAATACATGCACAGTTAGGCTCATTTTAGAAAACTAGAATAAATAAGCGTATCACTTGAAATCTCGGAGGTGAATGGCAGCAGAAACTGGAACTCAAGACTTCTGACTGCAGTCTTGGTTTACTGTTTCACAGAAGTGAAATGTTTCTGTACGGGAAAAAGAGAGTGCCTGGGGAATTGCTGGTTTGTTCTTGACGAAAAACAATTGCTTCTGATATTTATATGTAATAAATAAGAGTATGTTGGCTGACAATATTGTTTTCTGAAATTAATATAAATCTTCATAAAATGCCAGTGTTGCTAATTTGGTACAATTACGTAAGACAGACTACAGCATTTTAGAGTCTCAAATTCCACTGTCTCAGAGGCTGCATCAAGAGCAGTCCTTCTCTCCTCACTCAGGACACAAATGAAAATCCAGAAATAAAATGAAACAACCCTGTGATGTGATGAAACAGTGTGGAATTATCACATAGAATGAGGTCCTTATGATTGTCCTGGTATAAATAAATTCATTTAATTAGAAATGTGCTAGTGAGTGCATGCAACTAGAGAGGATGAAAGCTTCTGACCTGGAAGAGAGGAAGTTCAGTGTTCCAACGGTGGATTGTGCATCTCAAGGCAATTCAAATCTCCGATGACTTTCAAATATTTTCAACCATGTCAGACTGGCTTGATTTCCCATTAAAATATTCATGTAAATTATGCTTTAACTTGCACATGCTAGACATATCACAGAAAATGCTGAGTCAAAATGAAGCAGCTGTTTCTTCCTTAATGTGTGAGAGAGATGCTAGGCATGTTCTGAAAAGGGTAGATCTAAGAAAGGAGTTCCAAGAAACAGCAATTTCAGTTAGAACCCAACTTTTAACATTCACCCTGGAAAGGAAACTGCTACATCACAAAATAACTCCTAGAGTGAACCCTTTCCCCAAGATTTTTCTACTTTCATCATTTTAAAACTTCTCTGGGTAGCATATATATTTGTGTCAAATCAAGTGCAATCAGCGATTTAGAGAACTGGGTAGTAATTTGTCTTTTTCTTTCTGTCAAAAAATCTTGCTTCAAAATCTCACAGGAATACATGCTTAGTTACAAACAGAGGATTTGAATGCATGTTTGATTTGCATGTTCTCTTGCTTAGAGCCCCAAGGGACTGAGAGTAACGTTTTCACACAAGCTGAATACAGGACACTTAGTAAGTCTCCAGTCCTTAGGTTGATGGAAGGAAGTACCATGCAACATGCACAGGCCACTTCCCAGAAAAGGAAATCAGGGTCAGCACCAAAGCCATCTGACAAAAAAAGCAGCAATGTTGGTCTTTCCACAGGCTGCTCCAAAGTCTCGCATGCCTATTGCACAGCAGCTGTTTGAGGGCGTCACTTTCTATTACTGCGGTTAAGGGAGCCAACCTGGTTGAGCCGAAATATTGAACAATTTGAATTCTCACCCTTTTTCCTTTTCAATTCCTTTTAATCATTCTCCAACTAAACAAAGGAAGAAGAAAGAGTCCTACTGTCCCTCATCATGTTTTTGGTTTTTACTATTAGTTGCTATTATATCATTAAGGCTAGAAGCTGATTGGATAATAAAGAAAGAATTATGACTGCAGTTTCAACCCCCCTCCACCACATACAATTAGTTGCAGAGCTCATTCAGTTCCTGGCATTGCTAGCTCTCCCCCAGGCTTGAGAGATAAAAGCTTGGGAAAGGTCCTACTCCAAAAGTAATCCCCAAGAGGCAGTAGCCTCCAACACAGTCCTCAGCACTGAGCAGCATGGTGCCCTTAAGCTTTGGGTTTCTCCCGCACTTTTACACTGACACACTAGTGAAATAGGGAATGTGCTCTCAGGGACAAGGGTGGGAACAACCCAACAATCACAAGAAGTGATTCTTGTGCCGTTTCTTAAGGAAAAAGCGTTTGGATGCGTTTGCTCTCTGAGTTCCCGGCGGTGGGATGGCATTGTTTAAAATCAGACACCGCCAGCTTCGTGGGACTGAAATGTTTTGTATGTGTTGTTGTTTGCAGTGCATGCCAAGACATTCATGAGCACCAGAGCCAAGCTGGCGAGCTAATTAAATATATATATGTGTGTGTTTAAAACAGCCTAATAAGGAGCATTGGAAATCTTCAAGATGAGCGAATATCTTATAACTTCTTCCGCAGGTGCGAGGATAGCTACAAGCCATGGACTTTCTGTCCTGCTTCTTGTTTGTGGCTTTGTGAAGGGTGCTTTGCTTTAATCTAAAGTGCTGACTTTTTTCCAATATCACTTTCTCTTCTTAAAGCAAAGAGCAAATCGCCTGTAAAATCTACGGAGCGGACAGCAAAGTTGACCCTAAACTCCAAGCACCATTCTGCACCCCTGTACTCTAGTTATCTACACAAGGGGCATCAGCTTCCGGAAGCATAAGTGAAGAGGCTATTACACGCTTTATTGATAGTATTTTCTTTGGGAAGTCGCTGATCTTTTATTTGAAGAGAATTAATGTGAAGCGATAGGACATTTTCTAATAACAAGATCTGGTTTTTTTTCTTTTCTTTCAACAAATAAAATCTACATTTCACTAACTGCTCAGGAGTTGGCCTGAAAGTCATCAGTATAGTATATATTTCCATGGATTCCACCAGTTTCCTACTAAGGGACACCTAATCCGAATGAAGCAAACAAAGATGGAAAGCCTAAGACATGCAAACTATCTTCAAGCAGCACCCCAGCTGGGGAAACAAAAAAACAAAATGCTGGACACTGCGGATCAACAACATGCAACTTTATTTTACATAAGGAAGAATCAGAGCAATTTTTTTTTTTGGAAAAAAAAAAGCAACTTCTTTTTCCCCCGTGGAATTTTTCTTGGAGTTTCCCTTCTTTTCCTTGATTGCTGTTCTTGTTCCGTGGTAGCAAGTGCCAATTATGGCCAATCCTAGTCAATCAATCCTGGGAGGTTTATATTCATACATATTGAGTGTGCTATATTTCAATGTATTTTAATTCATTTTGCAGTTTCTGTATATGCAAACCTGGCAAATTCTGTAAATTGCTTCTAGTATGTGTGATATGACTTCAAGGTAGATAGATACGACCCTCATGCAAGCTGACTTTCTTCATTCTATATGCAAATATTTCCATGAGCATATATTAGGCCACCAGCTTCTTTTCCTAAAGCATCATTTTTCTTTTATAACTCACGTATTGTGTGAATTTTGTAGTGTGTTTCTCTGTTCCACTGGTTTGACAGCTAAGGTTTGTCTCTGTTGTCCTCTGCTTCCTCCTGGAAAATGCATATTTAAATTGTATATGTCTCTGATAAATGAATTAATTTTGTTGTGTGTGTGCCATGTTGGAATTTGCTGCGTTCTTTTATATGTGTGTTTATTGAGGTTGGGATCTCGAGTCCGAAGAATGCACATCCTGGTTTTGACAGATCTCCTCATGTTATCAATATTCTGTCTCAGAAAGAATGAGGCCAAGTGGGAAAACTGAAGAAGATATTTTGACTCCTCAGGTTCCTGGAAGAGCACCTCACACTCAGACTAAATAACGCTGCTTCCTTTGTTCTTCAAGAATTTCTGTAGCTTTGTCATTCTGTTATTTGCTGCTAATTATATTTTAATGTCTACTAATTAAAATTTAAAATGTGATTGTTGGCTGAATACGATATGCAAATGACTGCAAACCCCATACTAAAGAAGATAGGTGTTCAATCGTCACTCATTAATCATAGTTTTAAATATTCTGTTGTTATTTTTGATTTTATTAATGTTGTTTAGACCCATTCTAAATCAATCTTTCTCTGGCAAAGAAAGATAGAACAATTAATACAGTCCCTCTGACAAAATAGAATAGTTATGGTTTGAGGAAAAACACATCCAGATAGTCTTCCAGAGAGATTATTGTATTTACTTTCAGTATAAATTCAGAACACCATCTGTGTATGAATGGTTCATTTCCAGCTTAAGGTTAAATTGAAGCTTGAAGGCCATGAATACCTTTGATTTTTTTAGGTAAAGGGCTGGACTCTGCCATTCTATAAGCAATGTGTATATTTTCATAACATTCTTGATATTCTCTTTTAAGAAGTGTTGTTTTATGCTAAATCTTTCCTTGCCATTTTTCTTGTTTCATTTGATTCATTATTTCATTCTAGTGAGAAAAATAAAGGTTTAATTGTGATACTTTATTAACACACAAATGTATTTTCTTTCAAAGTTAAATATCTGAAAACTGTATAGAATGATGATAGGTAAATATTACCTGTTAAGTCTCTTTGAACTTAAAGAATGCCATACATTAAGGCATATATTAATATTCTGATTTAAAGTCAACCATCATTGGAAAAACCACTTAATGTCCAATTAATGATATCAGCCAATTCTACATAAGCCAAACTTGTACCCATATCAGTAATGTTCATCATGCTTGTAATAAAAGAGCACATGCTAGTTTGGGAAGAATGCTCACTAGATTCATTGTATCAGTGTCCAAAATAATAAAGACCTGTGTATCACTGTGTGACCAAAGTCCAGCCAATCCTCCACTTGCATAAAGGAAGATAGCATACTATCTGTTTGTTCCAAACTCAAAAAAGTATGGAACTTTAAACATTAGAGCAGAAAATACAGCTGTTAATGAGACCTTGTAAACAGTTGTACACTATGTTATATTCATTTGGAACTATTTTTTTATGTAGCCATGGTTAGGGAAATGAATAGAAATGCAAAGGTATCTGGCTTGCTCAACCTTGTCTCCAAGGTTATATAGTATCTTTTATAAGATAGTTAGAAAAAGTTGAAATTGCTTACATGAGTTTAAGCTAGAGACTTTATTTCTTAAAGACTTGTAGGCCATTAACAAAACAAAGGAGGCAAATGAAAATCCTCCTGAACAAAATAAGATAATAGAATTCTCCAAAACAGAAGCTGTAATCTGAGTTAGTAAGGAAGCTTCATGGAGAACAGCCCCGTTGACAGTCAGCCCTGTGTGCCCTTCAGCAGCACACTAGGGTGACTATCCGTGCAGCGTTTATGCTGTATTAGGCAGAGCAATTAGAGATGATTTAACATACAGCAGGGTGTGCTTATCCAAGAGACTCGAGTACCCACAATATTCTGATACCCAATGACAGGCTTGTATAGCCATCTATCTACAGATGGTAGGGGGAGAGCTATATGTGGATAGTTTTTCTGATATTCATTTTATAGAGATAGTCCTTGGCATGTATTACTTCTAAAAAGTAATTTAGTCATGGTTTCCTCGCCTGAGAAAGATATACATAAACGATTTGGGGAGCCTAAGAAGTCCTCATTACTATGTGTTTGAAGTGGCTTACCTTAAAGTTCTCAGAAACAGAATATGTTCAAATAAACATATTAGTACACACACACACATATTTGACAAATAAAGTATATATTTTTAAGCCTAGAAAAAATTAAATTTATTATATGTGGATGGAATAATAGATATAGAGTATCATTTGTTGACTCCTTACAAAAGATGCTAATAAAAAAAGGAATAGTGGCACATTCCTGTAATCACAAGACTTAGCAGGTTTGAATAGGAAAATCGTGAATTCAAGTCTAACCTGTCTACATAGTGAAACCCTGAATCAGTAAAAAATAAAAAATATATGGTTTAATTTTTTCAAAAATGCACAGATATTGTTCCTGTATTAATCTTATATAGGAAATAATATATTGGAAGTTGTGTTAATTTATATAAAAATAATCACAAGGTAAAAGCAATCTTTCTTGAGATAACACATAAATTGATGATTCTGTCTTTGAATTGAGACTATGAAGTAAAAGTCATGAGTCTTCTAAGTTTCAAGTATTTATACCAAGCAGTTTTATATTTAAAATGGTTCATTAATAAAGGGAGCTCTCTGCCATTCAGGAAATGTCAGCCATGAAGTAGATAAGGCCTTTCCCTGTGTGAAGTGAGAGACAAGAGAAAAGCATTCAAAAGCAATAAATTGTGCAATGCGGATACATTGTGTGAAGATCCAGGAGGAGGAGAATAAAGGAGAGTGACTAGGAAGTCACGGGAGGTTGCTCTGGGGTGCGGTTTTGCAATGATAAGAAGCAGAGGATTTGGGAGATGTTTCTTCAGGGAGAGGGAACAGACTATGCCAACCTCCTGATGCAAACATCAGGTAGAGTTGTCCAAGGCCTAATCTGTGAACCCAGGCCTGCAGAGAAAGGCGGGGGAACCTGAATAGAGTTTGAGGCAGGATTACACAAGGAATCTTCAGAGGGTACTGAACCTAGGGGCACTAACAAAATGGGGCTAGAGCTTGCGAAGATCCCACTAAGAGGTTTGATTCTGCTCTCAAGAAACAGGCTTTTTCGGTCATCCTAAAGCTTAGTCACAGTTTATCATGTTAACAACACTCTTTGGGAACAACACTGAAGTTTCCAAGTTGTTTGTATTTGTGTGTGTGTGTGTGTGTGTGTGTGTGTGTGTGTGTGTGTGTGTGTGTGTGTTGCTATGTGTATGGCTGTGTGTGTGTGGCTGTGTGTATGGCTGTGTGTTTGGCTGTGCATATGGTTGTGTGGGGAGGTGTATGGCTGGGTGTGTGCGACTGTATGTGTGTGTGTTGCTATGTTTGTATGTGTGTATGTGGCTGTGTGTATGGCTCTGTGTGTGTGTGTGTGTGTGTGTGTGTGTGTGTGTGTGTGTGTGTGTATGGCCGAGTGTTCTTGTGTGCATATTGAGGAGTATGCTGTGTGTCATGGTCTGTCATTCTCTACCTTATTCCCTTGAGACAGGGTCTCTCCCTGAACCTGGAACCTGACTGGAAGAGAGCAAACCCCAGGAATCCTCCCATCCCCTGTGTTTACAGCATTCTCAGTCACACCAATACTTGTGCAGTATGTGATTTACCTACTGAATCATCACCCTAAAACCAAATTGCTTATACTTTTATACCGATACTGTGTAACTTCAGGAGATGTGAGACATTGACATGTTTTAATGCTAATATACAGCTGATAACTATTCAAGGACAAGACAGGAAATTGAAAAGATAATTGGGACTGTTTGGAATATGTAATGAACTAGTTACTGTAACTGCATTCATGATTTAAAGTAAAAGCATGGGTACATTAGCCTTCCTCTAGTTTAAGTTACCTGCTGTCAATCATACTTTGAAAATAGTAAATGGAAAATTCCCAAACCATTCATGAATTTAAAGTGTATGTTATTCTGAGTAGTGTAATAAACTACACATCACTCTATGAATCAATCTTTTATTCAAGAACTACATACCATTAGGTACTTAGCCATTCCAGCTACCAGATGCACTGTGCTGGTTTCCTGCGGCTTCTGTTCCACTGATTACTGTCACAAGAGAAACAATGATAGCAATTCAATTATGACAAAGAGAAGCTGGGAAATGCTTAAAGTAAAAAGATAAAAGTTTTCAACTCTGTCAAAGATGAGTATATATAGGACAAAACAGTATATAGAATATTCTGTACTAACCATGGCATCAGGCATCTACTGGGGGTTTTGGAATATATCCACCTCTACAACCAAAAAGAGGAGGGCCTACCTTATTCTAATGGAAAGAGCAGGCAGATTAGAAGACATTTCTAGACATTTATTGGAAAGACTTTTTTAAAAGGTAGAGAGAAGAGAATGCATTATACCACATGTCCATGCATACATATACCCACAAGCTTATTTTTAAATATCAGAAATTAAGATCTTGGAATTCTCCACAATAAAAATCTCAGAAGACAATAGATTAAATGGTAAGGATCTTTGAGTGCTAGCCAAGAATGCACATCTGAAGGTCAAGGCAGGAAGATCACAGATTCATGGGCAGCCTAAACTTGAAAATGAAAACCTTCCCTAAACAAACAAAACAAAAGATTACAGTGTTTTCAAGGAAAAATTTGTCTCAAACCCATCTTATGTTGTATTATAGTTTCATTGATAAAACAATAAAATCATTATGAGGTAGTCAAAGTTCTTTGAAAAATAACATGTATGGACTCTTAAAATTTATTTTTTTTATTTTAATTGTGTGTATATGTGTGTGTATACATGTGAGTGAAGGAGCCTGGGAAAGACAGAAAAGGTCCTTGGACCTTCTGGAGCTCAAGTTACAGGTAGTTGCCTGTACAACTGCCCATCATGGATACTGAGTACCAAATTTAGGTCTTCTGTAATCTCACTACACGTTTTTTCATCGTTTTGCAAGCCCCAGATGTGTGAACACTTACAAGCAATGCTTTGCCCTGTGCCTCCACTGCAGCAATAATCACATATAGTGTTGTGAGTACCAATAAGATAAACTGTAAACCATAGGAAACTTGAAATTGTGCTAAATATAAAGAATAATAAAGTATTTTATTTTATTTCATTATATATGAAAGGCTATATGAAAGGATTTACAAAATGATATTATTTTATTCATGCATGTTAGTATTTTGTTTTGTCCCGTTTTATTCATGTAGATTATTACACATTAATTTGACTTTACAGATATACTTTACAAAACAATCACAGGTATATTTCGCTCCAAAGAACAATTAAATGCCAAATATAATCTAAATTCACATTATATTATTCAAAATGGACAGCCAAAGATGGACCACATAAAGAAAGGCTCTTTGTCCTCTGCTGGTGACTGTAAGTAACCAGGGTTGGGGTTCTTCTTCATGTCTGTAGTCTGTGTTTCATCTGGGCTCTGTTCTGGGATACTAAGCTAAGTCTAGTTGGCAGCAGACTTTTCCTCAAAGATTTGAAGAGCACCCGAGTGAGCAATACCACTATACTCAAGCCGGCTTCCATCCTGCCCCTGTTGGCCAAAGAAAGAGACATAGACGTCAGTACTTAGCCATTCCCATGGCCTAGTTTGAATGGTGGATTGACTGTGGAGTCTTGAAGGAAGCAGAATGATGCCTTTCTTGAATCCTCACTAGGTTCCCATGACCTGATAAAAAAAAAATTCTCCATTCCCTGAAAGCAGACATCTAAATACTATTATAAAGTCACAGCCCACCACCACAGTCATCATAAAGCAACAGCCCCACCCAAGCCCATTACCAAAGTCATCATGAAGTCACAGCCCCACCCAAACGCACCACCAAAGTCGTCATAAAGTCACGGCTCCACCCAAGCCCACCACCAAAATCATTTCATGAACCCAGAACACTGTATGGAAGAAAGTACTGACTCTAAAAATATTTTATGGCCCTCCTCACAGAAATATTTCTGTCAGCCTTACTTCAAATTGAAGCCTTTTAAGTAAAATACCAGAAAAGGAAAAATGCCTATATCTTACTGGGTTCTCAAACTATGGCTCAGGACTACTATTATAGTCTATGGAGTCTGGGGTAATCTATTCAGCAACTTGGGGGATACGTCAGAGTTGTAGGCCTATGAGACCACTGTGTCTATGAGCTCCCCCAGTTTGTAACACACGGGTGAAACGTGTAGCTTTAGAAATGGAAAAAAATTATCCCACATAGATTTTTCTACCCTACTAGGCAATGACTACAATTCTAGAAAAGACCCTGAAATTTCTCCTCTGTTCCAAAACTGTCAACAGAAAACAACTCTTTTTCTCTGGAAAAATGAAGAACTCTTATCCTATCAGTTACGTTTTCACATCTGTCCGTGGCGAGATGAGAGGTAGCTGAGCCTTGAGGATGGCTAATCATAGCATAATCACGTGCCGCAGGCAAGCATAGTTGCTGGTCCAGGTGTGCATCACTTCCTGGGGAAATGAGCAGCACTCCCGACACCTGCATGCAGTCAATCACTGAGTCACCGTCTACTTTATTGTAAATGGAATTTTTAAAAAGAAGATATTTTTAAACCTGGCAGGTATACAATTACTGCCACTTTATCAAGTATTTCACCTCAATGTTGCGTTGACTCTTAACCACACAGTAGTCTGCTTGGCCAGATCCTACAATAATGTACTAAAGACATCCAGAAATCAGGAAAATATATCACCCTAGAGCCCTCAGAACACATTGACAGCCTAAAAGACAGTATAAAAATATGGACAAGAGTTGGCTGCAAATTCATCTTTAAATATCCAACAAAATATTAATTCTACTTTTACACAAACTATCAGTGAATACAAAACTATGGAAGATTCCCCAGTTCTTTTGGAAGGCCTTGCTGGTCAGAGGTCACAATCTCTCGAGACCTGGCAGCTTTTTCCAAAGCTCAAGGACAAGGGAACTCCCTCTTCAGGGAGACTTCCCGCTCTCTACCTGCCCTTATCTAGAGAATGCCCCTGGACCCCGGAGGACTGACCTTATCTGAAAGTTGTCTCTAAGCCTGGTTGCCTGATTTATCTTTAGCATGACCCTTGTCACAATTATCTGCTAGAAGCCCCTGCTATACATAGGGTTACTAAGATTTATACTAGGAGTTCTGCTATAGGACCCCACTGCCTCATACAAAGCTTTATGATAGAAATATGCCACTTAATGCAAATTAGGTGATGCCTGAACCACTGTCCTCAACCTTTATATTCCCCTTTCTTTCTGTAATAAAACACAGTTATAACACTTAAATCATCTCCCCAGAGAACAGCCATCCTACCCTGTTCCGTTGCTTTGGCTTTCTGCCACCTCGCTGAGGGTGGCTGGCAATCAGAGAAAGAAGCAGACCCACAAGCTCATTTGTGAGACTAATATTACCTTGCTAGAAAATTTGACAATGACAGCGTGAAAAAAATGGAAATTATGATTCACTCTAGCTCACGACAATAGGTGCTAAGCCCCATAGAAGAATAACAAAACACAACCAGCAAAATATCATGCATCATATAAAATAAACATGGTGCACTCTAGAGAAGTAAAGAAGCCACCAATGACATTCTCAGTCCCACTGAGACACAAACTGAAGACTTGTTTCTAATTAACTTATTCTTCAAGTTCAGTACCATGCATAGAAGAAGAAATACAAAGACAAAATGTATTAGCAAAGGCATTTAGTCTCATGGGAAACTACAGATAGTATAAATTCCACCACCTTAACCAGAACACAGCAAGACCTATGCAGCTTCCAAGATTACACCCAGTAAAAGAATTGTAGACCTTGACAGTTGGAGATATGTTTGCACATAATGAACTACTAAGGTAGATATGAGCCATAACAGTTCCTGCTTCATGCCAGGTGGTGGTGGCACATGCCTTTAATCCCAGCACTCGGGAGTCAGAGGCAGGTGGATCTCTGTGAGTTTGAGGCCAGCCTAGTCTACAAGAGCTAGTTCCAGGGCAAGCTCAAAAATTATAGAGAAACCCTGTCTCGAAAACAAATAAACAAACAATCAAACAAAAAAAAAAAACAGTTCTTGCTGCAACAATCATTCCCACAACAGATGAGAAAAACAGATATATATCTCAGGGAAGGAAAAAACATATTTGATGAAATTAAATATTTGTTTTTGATTAGATACTTGTCCTTTTAAAAAATGTAGAACATGACAAAAATGTTCAGCTCCCATATCTATGGGAAGCATTTATTTAAATAATCCTCATTTTAAAAATACATGGAGGACCATTATAGGATAGCATACAAATCATAGGTTTGTTTACCCAAGAGCAACTGGAAAGCACAAGTAAATAAACAAACAAACAAAAAAGGACTATCTATAACATAAATTATGGATGAATCTTCAAGTCATCTTGACTATTTAAAATGATAAAGAAATATACACATTCTGGTTTAATTTATACATTTCTGGATATTCTCTCCCTCCCTTTCCTCTCTCTCTCTCTTTCTCTCTCTCTTCCTCCCTCCCTCCCCCTCTCTCTTCCTCTCTCTTTCCCTCTCTCTCTCTCTCTCTCTCTCTCTCTCTCTCTCTCTGCACATGAGTTTGTGGGTATATATACATATGCATGCTAGATTCCTGTTTTTATTTTTTCTAATTAAATAGAAATAGGACTTAGGAAATTGCTTCATTGATAAAATGCCTACCATGCAAGCACAAGGGTCTGATTTCATATTCTCAGAATCTACATTAAAGGTCAGGCAATATGGAGTGTGCCTGTAACTCCAACGCTGAGAGGGCAGGTAGATTCCTGAAGCTCACTGGCTATCCTATCTAATTTAATTCATGAGTTTGTGAGCTCATTTAGAGATTCTTTCTCAAAAAATAAACGTGAAGAGCAATCAAGGAAAGACACCCAACATCAACTACCATGGGCTTCCACTCATATTTCATATCTGTGCATATGTACCCACAAGCTTACACCCTCCTACCCTTGCCCATCTTCACACATACACAGAGAGGGAGGGAGGTGCCCTCTTGTGGCATGCAGGCCTCCACGCAGGCAGAACACTATATACATGATAAATAAACCTTTGAGCAGGGTGGCACTAATCTTTAATCACAGGAGGCAGAGCAGGCAGATCTCTGTGAGTTCAAAGCCAGCCTGGTCGCTAGCCAACAGAGATAGTTCCAGGACAGCTAGGGCTGTTACACAGAGAAACCCTGTCTTGAAAAAACAGCAGCAAACAAACAAGTGGCAAGCTATCCAAGGCCACTGAAATCTTCCTGAGAGTAAAGACAAGCACAATGTTACAGCACAGTCCTGTGTTCTGCAGCAAGTAACTGACTTACCTTAATTAACACCATAACACTGTTGTTAGTTAGGAAGTAAATAGCAAAGAGTAGGTAGGATGTCAAGGTACACATAGTTTTCACTAATAGGTATACGCCTCAGAGTATATGCTCCTATTACACTGTCGGTCCTGAGGCTGTCTGCCCTATAGCATCTTGAAAACCTGCTATTTATGAAGGAAATATTGTAAACCTAACCTACCAATGGGTTTGCAACCCGCAAAATCTCTTCCTTTAAACTATCTAGAGGACATATAAAATGTGACGATATACCAAAAGATCTTAAGCAAACATAAAAATTGGAATGGGAGAATGAGAATGAGAAAGGGTGAGGAAAAGAGTGAGAAAATAATGAATGAGAATGTCTCAAACGACTAAAGGAAATTATTCAATAGTTTAACCCTGTAGTAACTGACTATTTGGAAGGAAAATCAAAGAAAGTGAAAACCAAGTGAAACAAGATTAAGTCACAGCGTACTTAACAGGTCCCGGGCCCTTAACACAACCAACGCCGTGTTGAAGGCATCACTTTGATCTTAGAGCTGTTCAGGTAGACCCCAACACCCATCAAAATAGTAACAAAGACCTAATCCCTGAAAGACCTAGTCAGTAGTTCCAGGGTCCAGGAAAGTCCCTAAATGTACTCCTCTTCCTCTTGGGCTTCTGTAGTTTTGTTCTTCACTGGCTTTTCTCTCTAACTGAAGTGTGTCAACTAGAATATGGATTTTGTGCACAAAACACAAAGACTCACAACTGTATGAATTTGGAAAGTCACCAGTCAGAGGTTAAAAAATGCTATTCCACTTTAAGAGTGTCAGTGAGTGTTCTCTGGTGTAGTTATTTCTCAACAACAGTGCAGAACTTAAAGTTTAGGTAATGGTTCAAATTAAAGGTAAATTAAAGACAAAGCTCCCCTTCAATACACATGACTATCCAAAAATCAATATCTAGCATATTTTAAATGTAATTTAGGACACAAAGAAAATCATCTCCGTTACTTATGCAATGGGCAAATGATTATAATTGTTAAGAAGCATAAATAACCAACAGAGATGTATATAAACATGAAAATATTCATTTTCATTGAAACGAAAGGAAACAACTACAATTAGATTATAATACGTAAGCATTTGTTTTCTTTCATGTTTTGACTCCTATATGAGATCATAAAGTCAGATACCCATGAGTGGGATTAGTGACCTTTATACAGGAGACCTGAAAGAGCATATACTTCTCTTTCCTCTTTAACCCTCCACATCAGCATCACATACACACTGTGAGGGCAGAGCAAGAAGATAGCCTTGTCTGACCCAGGAAGCAACTCTCCAAAAACATCATCTTTGACGTTACTCCTTCCAGAACTATGAAGGATAAACCCTTATGTTTAAAATCATCTTGTCTAGCATTCTTAGCAGTCCAAATGGGGTGAGAAAAGACTATGCTTTACATACAGAAATAGAAATTTCAGAAAAATAGATATTCTCAAGTATTTTGGTATTAAATAAGGAAATTGTGTAAGTGATATTTCTATCTAAGAAGGTTAAAAAGAGCTAGTTAAGTGAAACAGAATATAAGAAGTAATAATAAAAAAGCTCAAAATAATCAATTGTGCTATAAAAATCTCAAGGAGTAAATATAAGACAAATTTTATCAAGCAACTAATAAAACAAGCATAATTTCTAGCAATATAATATGCTAAAGAAGAAAGTAGATGAAAGTAGAAGTGTGTTTAAATCAAAAAGAAATCAGCTACAAGTATAAAATTTTGCAATTTGCATATCATGATAACCTACAATAGATTCTGGGGTGTGAGGACGTCAAAGGGCAGATAGCAACCCTAACTGTAGATTCAGTGAATTCTTTTCCTCCTGATAGAGAGGTATGCATGACCTGAGAGCTAAGGCTCTGTCTCTGAGCCTACATTCTTGTATTATTTTAAGACTAGAAAGGACTATAATAAGGCTAAAATATAGTGATCACTTTTACAGATAAGACATGGAACTTATGTAGCTCAAAATTCACTAAACACATGCTCACACACTTGCTAAATTTGAATTTGAATTTCAAGCTCTCACCAAGGCAAAAGAAATATGCCTTAAGCTGACATTTAAACACTATGAACGCTTTTATTCAGCTTAGAAACCTATCCAGGATCTCCAATACTATTTAAAATATAATAATTACCTGATTATTGAACCAATAAAAATGACAAAAGTAAGAAAAAAAACTAGAACTAATATAATTATTATAAGTTCCAGGGGGCATAAGTGACAGATGAAAAGCATAAGATAGGCTGGCAACTTTTAAGACTAGTAATTGCCTATATGGGGAAAGATATAATATTAATACACCAAACATGGCTTTTCCCTGTTGAAAAACATAATGGAGATGAAAACATCTACAGAAATAAACAACAATAACAATATCAACAGTAAAAGTTACTCATAGCTCCTCCGGGAATATCATGAGTTACTTCCTCAGCTCTGGGAAGGAGAACCAGAAATGAGACAGAGGATCCACCCAGAAGACGAGGAACCTCATTCTCATACATCTCCACCCAGCTCCACACCTTCAGTTCTGCTTTATCTACCAGTGATTCCCACTATCCAGCACCCCTTCCCCTGAAGAGCTAGTGCCTGTTTATGTAATACTAGTTAAAGGTAGCAGGTCATTACTCCCCCTGGCTGCCCACACCTTGCTACCATTTTGCACCGTCTCCTCATTTGTTCCTTTCTCTTTCCCTACACCCATTCTTCTTACTACCATATCTTCCAAAGCCCCGAAGCTCATCTGGCTTTACAGACATATGCTTTCAATGCATAGCTTTACCTCTTTTGGTAGTTGGACCACTAATCAAAACTCCACATCTCTACTTCAGGTTTTCCCCTTTACCCTTCTAACAACCTAACCTCTAGTCTCACCATGACTGCTTACCTCTTATTTCCTTTTCCCTCTGACTCATCCTCACATATCAGCATGCTCAGTACTATCTGGGACCCTTTGCCAGCTAAACCAATTGGTACCTAACAAAACTTGTACTCAGTTTTCAGAGTGGGCTAACTGCTGAGAAGTGGTTATTGCTGCAAACAATATTCAATCATTAAGGATGGATGTTTGCTAGATTCTGGTGCCCAGAACACTAGTATAATATATGAAAACATATTCTCAACACTGCAATACATGCGCTGAAAGAAGTAAGCCTGACTTAAGTACCAACAAAAGTCTTAACTAATTAGGGAGTAAGAAACCACTATTATTTTGTTTAAGACATTTAAGGCATCCACTCCTTGATGGAAGCCATTCTTGACACTGATGAAGGGACCAAGAACCTGAGACTAATTATGTGACAGGTGTATGGAAAATAAAATAACACTATTATTTTGCCTAAAGTAGCACAGCAGTAAAATGACTCCTAGTGACATACATGCTATGCATGCAAATCAATGCCTCACCCAGCCATCACCAGAGAAGCTTCTTTTTGCTGTAGATGCTCAGCTGGAAACATGTAGACAGTGAAAAACTTTCAAGCACTCAGTCCTAATTGGGATAACTTCATCAAATGCCTCCCCTCAGGGCTCATTGATCCATGAGGAAGAAGAGACAGAAAGATTGTAAAAGACAGAGGGGATGGATAACTTGAACGAACTCTCTTCCAGACACAACAGGACTGGTACACATATGAACTTGCAGAGACCGTGGCAGCATGCGCCAGACCTCCACAGTTCAAGCAAGATAGAGCGTTCCAGCACGGAGAGGGGGGAGTACGCATGGGTCCCTAACCCTAACCATGAAGCTGTCTGTCACTGGTACCCTGTTGTAGGAAACCACTTGTTTGTTTCCCAGCCCCCCTCTCCCCTGCCCCCCGCAGCTCAGACCCGAAATAATCACACAGGAACTATATTATTTAAAACACTGCTTGGCCCATTAGCTTTAACTTCTTATTGGCTAACACCTATATCTTAATTTACCCCATTTCTAGTGATCTGTGTATCGCCACGTGTCTGTGTCTTACCAGGTAAAATTCCCAGCATCTGTCTCTGGCGGGACTACATGGCTTCTCTCTGACTCTTCCTTCTTTCTCCCTGCAATCAGTTTAGTTTTCCCCACCTAGCTAAGTTCTGCCCTGCTATAGGTCCACAGTATTCTTTATTCATCAATGGTATTTACAGCATACAGAGGGGATTCCCACATCAGTACCCAGTGACAACAGGAATTTTTTTTTCCAATGATGTGTCATTGAGTGTATCACTCACAGTTTAGAGCAGTCTTCCTACCCAAGAGTAGTTAACAACATAAAATTAAGTCAATTGTCTTTGTGTGGACTTTTTGTTATGTTTTGTCATTTGTTGTTGTTGCATTGATATTTTACCTGTTTGTTTTGGTTTTTATTTTAGAGAGATGGATAATTTGTTTATTTGTTTCTTGGTTTTTTGGTTTGTTTGTTTCTTATTTGTTTTTTAAGAAAGGGGAAAACAAAGTTGCACATAACTCTCTCTCTCACACAGAGAGAGAGAGAGAGAGAGAGAGAGAGCTTTCCCCTCTTTCTCTTTTCCTACATACATTCCTCATCTTTCAAAGCCCAGAATCTCATCTGGCTTATAATATCTGGATATATATATATATATATATATATATATATATATATATATATTTACTTTTTTGGAAGAGAGAGAGAACAAGAACATAAATTTGGGTGGGTAAGGAGGTGGGGAGGATCTGAAGAGAGTTGGAGGAAATAAAGAAACATGATCAAAATGTATTATTTGAAAAAATTTTAATTAAAAAGAAAGCTAGCAGAGCATGAGTCAATGAGTGAACCAGCAAGCAAAATTTCAATTTTGTTTGTGTGCAATATCCTATTTACGTTCTGTCTTGATTCCCTCAGTGCTGGACTATGACCTGGGATATAGGACAAATAAATTCATTCCTCAAAAAAGCAAACGAAAACAATAAACAAAAAAATAACAATCTAAATTCCAGATGGGCAGATCCTAGCCAAAGACACAAGTAACATAAAAACCAAGATAACTCTTTCCTCAAGAATTTACCAACCTTAGAGCAATGAAGCTATGGAAACAAGTAGACAACATTCCAGACACAGAACCCAAAGAAACTGATTATAAATATGATCAAACAATTAAAGACATGAACATTTCCAAGGAAACACAAATAGCTTAACAGAAGTGAATGTCAAGATTCAAAATTAAAATTTAATAAAGAGAGAGAATTGGTCAAGAAAACCAAACTGAAATGGTGATGGAAATAAAAACCACAATAGGTCAAATAAAAAGTTCAGTAGAAAACCTCACCAATAGAATGAGGAAGGCAAAATATCAAGATATCAAAACAATGTAGAGGAATTAGATCATTCAGACAAGATCTTTAGACACAATTAAGATAAAAGCTTATAAATTACAGGGAACAATTTTATGCAGAAGGAATACAAAACATTTTTAATAAACCATAGACAAAACCTTTCTAAATATAGGAGAAGAGGAGTCACTTAGAAACAGAGGATACATGGAACACCAAATAAATATACAGGGCCAGAAAAGAAACTGTCTGTGTCATAATGTACTTAAAACATTCAATATACAGAATAAAGAAAGAAGTACCTTGAAAGCTGCAAAACAAAAAAAGCCAAATCACCCCCAATGGCAAGCCTGTCAGAATGGTGGTGGCTTATCAGTCCAAACCTTTAGAGCAAGAGGGACTTTAATGATGCATTTCAAACTTTGACAGAAGATTCTGCCATCCCACTAGATAAGATCCCAATAAGCGAAGGTGAAAGTAAAACTTCACTTGGTGAAAGCTATAAAATCAGGAAGATGACAAGAAGCATTACACACCTATCAGTAATAACTGAAAATTAATGCTCTGGAGTCCTCATCAAAAGACACAGAGTAGAAGATCAGATTAGAAAATAAAATTCCTCTTTATTTATTTCTTCCAAGAAATACTGCCTTAGTGTAAGGATGGAAATGGGTAGAACTGGGAGAAAATACACTGAGTGAGTCAACACAGAGGCAGATCTGCCAAATACTCTCTCTCAGACATGGGTCCGAGTGTCAAATTTTTAAATGTATTTAACATAAAGAACCTAGAGTGGTCATAGGAAGACAGAAGAAAGATTTGGGGGGAGGTTGCAGGGTGGCTGACTATCATCGCTCTTGGTTACATACCAGAACTCAATGGTAAGATATCACACACTTTTATTATCACATATGGAGGAAGCAAGCTGTTACCACCCGAAAACTTCCTCTGTGTTGGTAAATATCCATAGTACCTGTAGATGTTGGAGGATAAAACTCAAAAAGTCAGCGTGTGTGTGTGTGTGTGTGTGTGTGTGTATGCGCGTGCGTGCGCGCACGGGTGCAGCGGGGGGGGGCAAGGGGAGTGGGAAAGGGAGAGAGGAATGAAGAGATAGAGAGAGACCTACTGATTTACCCAGGATCTTCTATGTGGCTCCCTTTTGAAACTACCCACTGGAGTCTGGTGGGCTCGGCATGGCATACAACTGAAGGTGCTGACTGCCTTCTCCCTGACTCCAAATTCATCAGTTGCCAGGGGTTAAGCAAGGAAGTCTACTGACCTCATGAGCTCTTCTTTGATCCATAATTAGCCGTTGACGGGCCCAGTCTCGTGCAGGCACAGGGCAGACAAGCACAGCTGCTTTAAGACTGTGTTTCAATAGCTGGCATTCCATGAAGATAGAACTTGGCATTTCTTCTATCTTCCAACTTTTATATTCTCTTGGCTCTCCCTGTCAGAATGTCCCTTTAGCCTTAGAGAGATTAGTATAAATGCCCTGTTTATGACTGAGTAGTCAGCTCTCATTTGTTCTAAGCATCATGAGCAGCCCTGAGTGGGAAGCTAATCTTAAAGCATGACAGAAAAAAATTCAACGGAAATTCTCTAAAACTAAAATACTAATTATATTGTGGAAAAGCTAGAAGAGACAAAGGCTCTGTCCTCACCCTTCAACTAGAAAAGGAAAACTCCAAAGTGAGTCCTGGCACATTCTAGTTTGTGTTAGGCACAGTGTTGCTCTCCCAGAGCCCACAGGAGAGAATGTTACCCTGAAAACTTTCATAAATAGCCACAATATGTTTATTTTAATCAGCATACTTACAATAAACCTCCAGTAAATTAAAAAATCATAATTACAGCAATGTATGATTGACATTATGTAAATAATTGAGATTTTAAAGTGCTTCATTTTTTCTTGTTATACGAGTGTGCCATATCTAACAAATGTAGAGCAAATGATGCCGCTTAATATAGCCAATCTTTCCCATTTTTCTAGAACATAAATTGTTACAGAGAAATACTGTCTCGAAAAAACAAAACAAAACAAACAAAGCAAAACAAGAAAATTATCTAAGCAAGTGATTGGAATTCTTCACATCCTGGGCTCACCCTCTGATCCCAGATCCTTCCAACACTGGCTTGACAAATCACCCGCAAATCCAACAGAACCCTGTTCATCATGTCCCAATGCCCAGCATGTTGTCATTAGCAACAAACAGTCCAGCAACACATCATTCAAGCCCCAGGCTGCACAGATCAAGCTATTTTTAAAGTGTATTTTCCTGAAGCTTATTCAATTCTTTTGATTAAAAAAAAAAGAAGAAAGAAAGAAAAGGCTATAATGTTGTAGACAATGAACCCCACGTGGCTCATCACTAAATGTGTCTCATGTCTTTGGTTGATTGTACATACAACTGAAGGCTTCAACAAAGAAAACCAATGCAAATAATAATGGCAATTTCCTTTTCACTACATTTTCATCATTCATTTTGGCCTGACTAACCCTTTCTGCCTTACCTACTCTCTGTGTGCCTTACTAGTTACATCTTCAAGGAGCCTTAGGAGCTTGTATTTACCATGTCCCTGACACTCAGTGTGGTTTGCTTTAGGTGTCTCATTTAATGACACAGACCGGGGATTTTAAACAGCATGCCCAAGGTAGTGTAGAATATGGAGATGACAAAACTCGAGGCACTGCCTCCTAAGCGGGTTCCCACCCCTGTCCAGAATGACACCTTCTGACAAAGGAGTGTGGTGGTAATGAGCCACTTAACCCCGCTGGCCCTCAATCTCTTCCCCTGTCAGAGGAAGTAATGAGTTCTGCCCTGCCTATTTCACGTGGCAGCTACAAGAAGCAAATAAGACAATGTATGTGAAGGAATTTCTGAAATGCTAATAAAAGATTAAAAGTGTCATTTTATTATCTTCACATAGAAGATAGCTAAAGAGCCCTGGAATTCGATACAGCAGATTTAAACTCTTAACAACTGTGTTACTGTGGACAATAGTGAAAGTTCTATAATCAGAATGTTTTCCAAACAATGAAGCAAAGACGTTGAAAACATGATCACAAATTCCCTGCTATGGATCCAGTCAAGATTTTCATTAAACTTAAACCGAGTAACAACTTCCCAAAATGCAGCTGAAAGTGTCTTTAAACATTAAAGAAGTAGCAGATTTTCAAAAGTTTAAGGATTTAAGGATTCTTAGAAAACCAGCTTCCTGCAATTACTGTTCCTTTGGGTTTTGAGAGAGAAAAAAAATGATGGTGCCTAGATTAAACTGAAACCTCACTCAAAATTCTGAAATCATGCCTAAGCTGAACGATCGCAACTCATTCTGTCTATGAAAGCTAAGATTGGGTTAGTGTTGCGCCAGAGTTTGCAAGAATATTATGCTAATTACACCCCCAGTGAATCTGGGTTTCAAAGTGCTCTTGGCACTCTCAGTCTCTGATCCTCCACTGTGACACTGCCACAGCAAATGCGCCCGTTTGTCCCCCCACTACCGAGTAAGTTTCTCTCTTCCCACACCCACAGCAGCTTTTGCTGTTATTCTGATTTTTGTTTTGAGCCATTTTGACTGCAGTGAAATGAAGTCTCAAAGTAATTTTAACTTTAGTTTCCCTGATAGCGAAGGGTGCTGAGCTTAAAAAAAAAATAGTTCTCAAATGTTTATATTTCTTCTTTTGAGAACTCTGTTTAGCTCTATATTCCAGTTTTTAACTGGATTGTTTTCTTGGTGTTTTTTTCTTTTAGATTTTTCAAAATTATTTTTGTAAAAACTCATGCATATATATAAAATACATGGCTGTATTCCCCCCATCCCACCCTACCCTCCCTTTCCCTGCCTCTTAACCCTCTCATCTGCCCCTTTGTTCTCTCTGAACTTTCACTTCTCTTTCACACCCTATAGCCATACATGGCTTTTTTCCATACATTGTTTTGTTTTATTTTTTCCATTCAAGAACATAATTAAAGATAAAAAAATTTTTTTTTCCTTTCTTCCCCTTCTCCCGGTCCCCTCCCACTACCCCCCACCCCTCCTCCCTCCCCCTTCTTCCTTGAAAGAGGGCATGGTGCCCTGCCCTGTTGGAAGTCCAAGGCCCACCCCCATCCCTCCTGG